>JAXGGA010001375.1:0-155801 GCA_038373865.1 Uloborus plumipes | reverse complement strand
CAAATTTTAAGAATTATTTTCTTTTCCAGCAAAAAAAAAAAAAAAAAGAAAAAACGGAAAAACTCCCGGAAGTTATATTTAAATGAAACAATTTTTCATCAAGCAATCACATTTGGATGACTGACCCCTCTCCCCCTCTTCCGCCAACCACGCTATAATATGAGCAATTTTCTTTGTTAACGGAAATGATAACTTCATTTATGCACCGTAAAAATATTTACAAAGAGTATCCATCATCTTTTCATATATTTCATGACGTATTTTAACTGAATAAGAAATTTAAAAGGTCAGAAAATAAAAAATATAAAAGCATAAAATCAAATAATAATAATTATTATTATTATAACAATAATAATAATAATGAAACAGTAGAGCAGATGAGCTGGAAGTTTAATTAATGCAGTATACATTATCTAATTATTCAGATTAGATCATTGAGGAAAAAGTAATGAATATGCAAGAAAGCTTTATTAAAATGAAAGCTATTTTTTGGCTTTGAAAAAAAAACTGAATTATTTTAGAAAAATGGTGACTTAAATTTAAAGAATCATTGTGTCTAAATCATATTAAATTTCAAGATAAATTTTTCTTATCGTAATTTACTAGCGCATTAAGTATAATTATAAACTCTAGGGAACATATGATTAGACACTTTGAAAGTCGTAGTCATAAAACATTCCGTCTCATTATAACGCACCCTCTAGTCAAAAAAAAAAAAAAAAACTTTAAACAACACCATAAACCCATGATGGCATGAATCTACGATACTACCATTAAATTCTTCGTGAAATCCATTTTTCTTCCCTCTTTTTGCCTTCCAGACAGATGATAATCATATGAATTTTGAATCCGAAAATCGATACTTTTTTTATCAGCTTGATAATCGATTCTCTATTCACACTTTACCGACTGAACAATAGGATTCAACGAAATCCCTTCGCTACAAAATAGGTCACAAAAATTAAGGCCATGAAAGTGGAAAATATAAATAACTATAACAGAAGGGATCGTGTTCTGTGTCTGTAGGAGGTATGCTCAAGGTTAGTCTTGTTGGGAAATCCATTGTTATAATCCAATCTAATAAAGTTGCCTTTGACTTCTATCAATGTATCAGATCTTGCCAAGTCTGCGTGAGAACCTTGGTTTACTATGCCAGTGGGCAGCCGTCAGAATTTGTGGTGTTGCTCTCTTCTTGATGGAATAATCTCCTCCAATTTTGTCTGAGGTTTTGTTGTCCTTGAGTTTTAGATTGCATGGATGACTGTAGGGCCTAGTGATAGTTGCGATCATTTCCTGTTTTTGCTTGCTTTTCTTACTTTAAGATAAGTTGTAACGAATATGAGTTATGTTTGTGATAATTATCCGTTTATAGCACCTACTTACAGGCGAAGAGCTGAAAGCTGAACACGAAATATGTGTTAAAGGTATTAACTTCTAACTGGTGAAATGGGGTGGATTATATACCCAAAGAATTGGACTTTTGTATTCAAATGCTTTGTAATGTTTAAATGTCGTTATCTCAGGGTAATAGTGAGATATGAGTAAATGTTTAACTCTTGTTAATAACTTAATGTGACTTATGCAACGATATATGTATGTGGCAATTAAAACATTAACACTGCTTGTTTCTAATTAATTAATTTGAAACGAAAGAATTTAAGCTGCCTTGGGCTCTTAACAATGTTAATTCAACAGCATCAATGAGAAAAAGGAATAATATAAAAGCAAAATATTTTACATTATAGTCTCTATTGGGAGTTGGTACCTCAGAAGTGGGGAATGATGCTTCATTTTTCACTCTTATATAAGGCTAATCCATTATTTTAATCTGAGAGAGATGTGGTCGTAGGCGGCTGGTGCACCAAATAAGTGGGGGGTTAAAAGAAGTACATGAGAGGGGGGCACAAAGGAAATGGGGGGGGGAGGGCTAAGATGTAGCCCCTTTAAAGTTTTTTTTTCCAAAAATTTGGCTATAATATTGGATTTTAACATTGCTGATTAATTAACTTCTAAAAATACGGAATATGGCCTCAAAAATCAACCTAGCTGTTTGAATTTCCTCCATGAAATAGCATGAAAAAAGTCCGATTTTTGGAATTTTCAGCTTTGATAATTTGGTGAAATTAATCAATCCACTGAATAAAAACGAATTTTTTCATTTGATCATTACTTTTTAACCGTGAAAAGGGAAGGAGCAAAGCCTTTTTACTTTTGGAAGTGAGGCGGCAGTCACCCCCCTTGCCCCCCCCCCCTGTACAAGCCGCCAATGGATGTGGTGTTAATATAAATACAAAAGAAAGGCTAGATACTGTTTTAAACTTATTTTGCTAACCAAATAACTCATAACCTTTTACTTTTTCAGTCTGTGGTAATGTTGATGTTCAGAGAGGAGAAACCAGCTGACGAAGAATTGAAAGCTTGGCAGTTTTGGCACAGCCGACAACATTCCGTTAAGCAGAGGATTCTTGATGCAGGTAGGTTTATTTTATGCATATAAACAGTATATTCAGGAAAATTTAAAAGATGTAAAGTTTTCTTTAGCATTGTTGGCTCTCGGTAGAAGAATCAAAAACATCGAATTCGTCGGGAAGAAGGCGGGCAGTAAACGAGACGAGCAAAGCAAGCAAATTTTCAACGAAATATTTTTCTTGTTGTAAACAAATAACGACGTCCCAAGAATTAGTAATAATAATAATAATAATAATAATAATAATAATAATAATAATAATAATAATAATAATAATAATAATAATAATAATAATAATAATAATAATAATAATAATAATAATAAATTTGTATCACCAACGCTTGAGTATAATATCCCACGCGTTTCTTGTTTTGCACCGATTTTGAAGTAAAGGTGTCTAAAGACGAGTGGCAATAGTCTTTAGGTGCACTATACAATGCTTACTAATTTGAGAAACGCTAAATTGGCAAAAGTATTTAGTCGAGAAACGACTTAGCACAAATCACTGAAAGGAAATGAGTACAATTAATATTTTGTCGCATTATTCGAAAATACACTAGGTGGCCAAAAGTATCCGGACACTTTCAAAAATTTACATTTTTAGATATAACTCGAGAAATAAGTGATCAATTGTTCTTTAACTTTAGTCATACAAAATATATTCTTCACCGAACATTTCCAAGTTGAAATTAAATTACCCTTGCATTTGGGGGACGATAAGAAGGGGGGTCGAAAGAAAAACCGCTTTTTGACCATAACTCTTTGAAAATAGCTCGGAATAAGCTATGCATTTCAGTAATTAATTAGCATACTATGTATAATTACTGTACAAATTCAAATGAACGTACCACTCTTACTTCCGAAGATATGAAACATTTTTTAAAAAACGGCAATTTTATTTGAAGGGTTTTTGCTCATAACAAGCAGAGTTTTTGATCAAACCTTATCAAAACTTCAGGAAAGATGACAAAATACAAGAGAAAGAACATACTAAAACGGTTTTTAAAAATATTAAAAATCCGATGAGATATGAACGTTAAAAGGAAATAATTTTGCACGGCGCATGCGCGAAAGACAGAAATTTATAACTACAAAAATATTGTAGCTTGGGGTATACTGCATCTTATAAAAAAAGTTCCAGTTGAATATCGTAAAAATTGAAAAAGATATCAGCGATCTAGTGAGCTGTAATTCATTCATTTGCTGTCAATTCATAAATGGAGAGGGGTTGTTCACAAATAGTGTGGGGACAATCGAGCATATTTTTCAATGTTAAATTGTATACTGTTTAAAAATTTATGTTTAGCATAGAAGTCACATTTCGCCCATTCGGCCAAAAAGACCTTATAAGTAGGTGGCCAAAAGTATCCGGAGACCCCCTGAAACGTTGGTTTTGAACGATGACGAAATAACCTTTATTTTAAAAATAGCTCTTTGTGGACAGACCCTCACTATGTATGTATTGTCTGTGAATGAATGAAATACAGCTCACTAGATCGCTGATATCTTTTTCAATTTTCATGATATTCAACTGGAACTTTTTTTATAAGATGCAGTATATACCAGGCTACAATATTTTTGTAGTTATAAATTTCTGTCGTTCGCGCATGCGCCGTGAAATTTTTTTTTCCTTTTAACGTTCATATCTCATCAGATTTTTAATATTTTTAAAAACCGTTTTAGTATGTTCTTTCTCTTGTATTTTGTCATCTTTCCTGAAGTTTTGATAAGGTTTGATCAGAAACTCTGCGTGTTATGAGCAAAAACCCTTCAAATAAAATTGCCGTTTTTTAAAAAAATGTTTCATATCTTCGGAAGTAAGGGTGTTGCGTTCATTTGAATTTGTATAGTAATTATACATAGTATGCTAATTAATTACTGAAATGCATAGCTTATTCCGAGCTATTTTCAAAGAGTTATGGTCAAAAAGCGGTTATTCTTTCGACCCCCCTTCTTATCGTCCCCCAAATGCAAGGGTAATTTAATTTCAACTTGGAAATGTTCGGTGAAGCCTATATTTTGTATGACTAAAGTTAAAGAACAATTGATCACTTATTTCTCCAGCTATATGTAAAAATGTGAATTTATGAAAGTGTCCGGATACTTTTGGCCACCTAGTGTAGTAGCGTTAGCTTTGTGGCATATGTATTAACCAGAAACATATACGATAGTATAATAATGAAAATTATTTAATTGGTATCAATCGAAAGAGCGTTGTAAAACTTGCTTCCAGGCACATGAATTTGCCCTTTTGTCTAAGCCATTCAAGTATGAGTCCTTAAAGTCTGCAGAAATTTAAAACAAAATCACCAAGTTTAGCAAGTTCAGTATTTCCAAAATCCTCAACTTCCTTTCTAAATGCTAGCATAAACTATGTACTTAATGATAATTAGTAAATTGAAATGTATTGAAAAATGATTACCTTAAAAACACTCCACCTTTATGAAAAGTTCTTTTCTCTTTCAGATACAAAAAACAGTACAGGGATAATTGGTCAAATAGACGAAATCTCTCACAATGCAATCGCCTTCTATTGGAGTCCTTTAGAAGTTTCTGCCAAGGTATGAATTTATTGCCATTATACGGAGAGTATCAAGTAATACATGCAATATATACCATTATTAAGTATTAATTATGCATCAATTAAATACATAATTTCTAGCTATTAATCTAATTTTAGTGATTTAGGGTAGTGATTAAGGATTAGTTATTAAGTGCATTAATTTACGCTTGTATATTTTTGCATAAAAATACATTGTGTACATTCATTTCTAATTCAAAAATATAGCTGTAAATATTTGGTTTGTATAACACAAAATATTTCGAATGTTATTTAATAAATGTATACATTAAACATTATATTATTATATATTTATATATTTATAAAATGTTTTTGCATCTTGCACAATATGTAATATATTTTTACATATTATTCAATATTTGTTAAGTACACAAACATTTGCTAGCTTTATTTTTATTTTTTGTCAGATTTAAAAAACTTTTTATCATTACTTATTTCATTAAACGAATTGCAAAAGTAATTCCGCATGACGTAATTTTTTTTAACTGAATATTTTGTACGATTGAAGGATTTATAAGTGTTTTATTTGAACAGGTAAACATAGCTGTTCAATGTCTAAGTACAGACTTTAGCAATCAAAAAGGAGTGAAGGTAAGGATATTATAAATTTATTACTTAGCTTCTATAAATCCTAAGAATTAAAAGTTTTATAATCAATAAAATGCTTCTGATAGTTTTATTTTGATTCACTAACAATGCATCAATTTTTTGATTGGGTCAAAAATATTTTCTACTTGCTTTGGTTTTAAACGCGGAATAATTTCTCGAGAGAGCTTTTAATCTGAATGACAGGGGGATGGTAACAGAAGTTTAAATGCTGATCATCATCGGTATTCCATTTATACTTGCTGATTTTTCAATAAATAAGCAAAACAAAAATCCAAGGTGAGAAATTTCGTGATCTTTTTAACGTATGTCCGCTCGTGGTGAACAGCCGTAACAGAGAGCTCAAAAAAATTGTTTTTGTAAGTGGGATTTTAGAAAAAAATGCGTGAATCACGCAATCGTTCGCCCTAGGGCGAAAATAATATATTACATTTTATGAACTAAAACTAACGGTGTAGGCTGTAACTCTTTGACTACATTTCAATACTCAGTCCTTGCAACCTAGCAAATACTATCAAGCCCGCTTATTGGAACATCGGTTAAAAGAATGTCCCGCTTATTCACTGCAAAAAAATAAAATGTATTTTTTACAGTATAATACAGTTAATTTCATTCTAATAAACTGTAAAATTGCTAATTTTACAGTTTCTTGCTGTGCATTTTACAGTTCCTTAACGTGCATTTTACAGTTTTGTACTGTGCATTTTACAGTTTTGTACTGTGCATTTTAAAGTTTCTTACTGTGCATTTTACAGTTTAAAACTGGAACCTCTGCGGTCAGTATTATACTGTTATTTTTACAGTATAATACAGCTAATTTTTAACCGACTTCAAAAAAGGAGGAGGTTCTCAATTCAAAGCGTATACTTTTTTTTTTTGTTTGTTCGCACATAACATCTGATCTACTGAACCGATTTGAACGATTTTTTTTTTAATTGATAGGAGATGGTGTAACTTAGGTACCATGTACTCATATGACGATATTTGTTCACTAGAAAAAAAGTTATGATCGAAAAACTAACATTTCATGGTCATTTAAAACAATATGTGCTATTGTAAATCCGTAACTCAATGAGCGACCCGATGGTCAAGTGGTTCTGCGTGTCAGGTTGAAGTTCCTGATGGAATGAGATCGAGTCCAGGTCTGCAAGGTTTTTTTTTTTTTTGAACATCTGCATGTTTTTTCTTTTTGAATGATTTAATGATTGCAATGTCCTTATGCAGGTACATCCCCCCCATGGGGATCTACCCCGCATTTTTTTATAGTACAAAATGACAGTTTTGGTCGGATTTTTGTCAAAATTGGCAATGGGGTCCTTCGATGCTGTAGAAGTTTCTTATGGACGTTTGCGCCATTTTTGGGGGCTTTGAATCGATTGTGCCAATAAATGGTTTTTGATTTGCGGCACTTATATTATTTTTTCAAGAATTATATACACAATCAAAATTTTTGTACCTTTATAAAATTCTGTATTTTATACCTTGCATTTACGTCAAATTCAAGAAATCGAAAAACTAAAATTTCATGTTATTTAAAACAATATGTGCTATCGTAAATCCTTTCTGCAATGAGCGACCCGATGGTCAAGTGGTTAAACGGGTTGGGTTGAAGTTCCTGATGGAATGAGATCGAGTACAGGTCTGCAAGGATTTTTTTGAACAGATGCATGGTTTTTTAACTATATTTTGATTATTTTAAGTGCATTTACACTAAAAAGAATGAAATAAAATATTTAAAAAAAAAAAAAAATAGAACCGACTTCAGTTGGAAATTGCTCTAAAAAGTAAAAAATAATTTTTTTCTTTGAACACCATCGAAACTACTTTTAAACATAAGTTTTGAAGTCGGCGCAAAAACAATGCATAGATTCATACGCAACTACTATTCAACTATAAATATAAATTTTAATGGATTCATTTCATTGATTATCACACATTCGTGTAATGGTACAAATATTCTGCTTTTAATTTTCAATGGTTTCTCTGAAAAAATGTTGGCAAAATATGTTTAAATATCATTTTACCTATCGTTTTTGCGCCGACTTCAAAACTTATGTTTAAAAGTAGTTTCGATGGTGTTCAAAGAAAAAAATTATTTTTTACTTTTTAGAGCAATTTCCAACTGAAGTCGGTTCTATTTTTTTTTTATATGGTAATAAACTGCAAAACTTTTAATTTTACAGCTTATTACTGTGCTTTTCATTTTTAAACTCTAAACCTCTGTTTCCAGTAATATACTGTAAAAACAACAGTTTATTTTTTTGCAGTGTTAGAATATTTTTTCTTGGAAAAACGGCTATTCCATTAAAGCGGGCTCGACTCATAAAATTATGCTCGAAAATATATGAATGTACTTGTTCACTTAGGAGGTAAAATGGTGTCTTAAAACAATTTTATCTGCTGAATAAAAGGTGTAGAAACTTCGCCACTTAACGCATCTTCAGCTATCATGAATATAACAGAAATTTTCTTTCCGAAGTGCAGATAGTTTCATTTTCCGAACTATTTGCCAAAGCTTTTCACGTTATTTCACCTTTTGATGCAGTTTCTTTTATGTCTGCATAAGCTTCTCCGAGTGCAAACACTCGATATTTAACGTAGGCGTCCATTAGAAATAACATCCACAAGCGCTTTTTATTTGCACTCATTTGTACTCGCAAAAGTTAATTTGCACAGTTGAAATGTTTACTCTGACTCCGTAACGTTAAAAAGAAGCGACGTTGTTTGCTTTGCCTTTTAAACGTATTCTCATTTTTTTTATAAGCCACTGGAATTACTCCGTAGATATCTCTAAGAAATTTTATTTTATTGTTCTTTAGTCATCAACACAACACCGTTTCTTGGTCACTTGTGTAATGAGTCATCTACTTCTATTATACAGTATTGGCATACATGACTAATGGTTCAATAGTTTATGTATTATTTTGACACTTTTTAATAACTCAGATTTTGGTTTTACTCTCGAAATTGGTTTCCTCAGAGAAATAGAAATCCGCTGCTGAAGCCCTAATATCAAACTACCAAATATCATATATTTGCCTTTTAAAAATTGTTTCTCATTTTCGTTATTTCTTCGCAACTAGAATTACTCCGTAGATCTCCCTAAGAAATTTGCTTTTTTTGTTCTTAGTCTTCAGTAGCGTTACTGGGTTACTGGTATAATGGGTCATATATTTCTAACATAATATTGTCCTAAACGACCAATAACTCAATAGTTTATGTAATTTTTTTGACTGTTTTGCAACCTTGATGTTGGTTTTCCTCTAGAAATTCATTTTTTCATGAAAAAATCGAATTCCGCTGTTGAAGCCCCAATACCAAATGTCATATCTTTGCCTTTTAGACGTACTATTGATTTCTTTATTTCTATGCAATTATAGTTACTTGCCGGCCACCTTGTCCCGTAGTCAGAGGAGTCTGACCGGGATGAGGAAGCTCCGGGTTCGAATCCCGGCTCGGGCATGGATGTACTTCCACTCTCTCCTGTCCTTGCCCTTTTTCTGTGTGAATGAGTGTGTTGTGAATGCCTTCCTGCGGTATAAAAGGATTTTATAGCATGTGTGTTGAGCTAAATCGGACTTCCACCTTAATGGCTCTCGTAAAAACGAAAGCCGTACCTATTCTGCCTTAAATCGGGTAGATGTGTCTACTAGACCTCGGGTACCCGAGTGGTTTCCGTAACAACAATAGAATTACTTACGTAGATCTCTCGAAAAGAAATTTGCTTTCATTGTACATTTGTCCTTAACAGCGTTACTGTATCACTTTTATAATGAGTTACCTTAATATAGCATTGGATTACACCAATGGTGCCCAACCTTTTTCTGCTCACGGGCCAGAACTCATATAAAATTTCAAACCAACAAGTGCCCATAACAAAAAAAAAAAAAAAAAAAACATCCAAGATGTAACCCAAAATTTTTATTAGTTTAAATTTAAATAAATTTCCATTGAGTGTGTATATCAAGAGAAGTTGTGATGCTATTTTTTATTAAAATGTAAAATATTCGATTTACTTTATAAAAGGAAAAGTAAAAATAGACAAACTAAAAAAAAAGTTCTGAAATACTTTTATAAAGCACTAAAATGTATAAAATTTTTAAAAAGTACCCCAAAAGCTTAGACTATTGCCTAAAAAATAGAAAAAAACCCTCATAAGTGCAAATTTTATTGAAATCAGAATTATACATTGTGCACAATATTTTCGCTAATGCCCAGTACAGGGCCGCCGCTACCAGCGATGGGGCCCGGTACCTATTTTAATGCCTGACCCCCCATGCACCCCCCCCCCTCAATTGCATATTTTCATGCTATCGTTTCAGCACATTTGCAATTGTAAAAAAAAGGAGAAAGAAAAATTTCGGAAAAACTTTTTTGTTTTTAGTTACGAAAGTGTGCATCTGATTTTATTTTCACGTTTTTTGTATCGCCAGATGATTTTAAAAAGCGGTACATTTTCCTTTGCGGGGGGGGGGGAAGCGTGTTTCATTTATTAGTGTTTGTACTAGAAATTGTTTCATATTGAGAATCGGCAATGGAAAGCGAGATTTTTTTTTTTTTTGATGAAATTATTGACACTATTACTGGAAAAACATGTTCATTAGGGTGGAGCGAAAAACAAAAATTTTGGAATTTTATTCTGTAATAC
Organism: Uloborus plumipes; assembly: GCA_038373865.1. Classification (NCBI taxonomy): domain Eukaryota; kingdom Metazoa; phylum Arthropoda; class Arachnida; order Araneae; family Uloboridae; genus Uloborus; species Uloborus plumipes. Next base: position 145,499 of record JAXGGA010001375.1, on the reverse strand, counting down.
CCGGCAAAAGCTGTGCATGCGTAAGTACAAAACACATGTAAAATATTATCAAGTTTGAACAACTCCTTTAGGGTCCTACCAGGGCTTGAATTTCTCTAAAAACACGAAAAAATGTCAATTTTCAGAATTTTTTTGGAAAATATAAATAATCACCATTTTTGTTCTATAACCATTAAAATGCTTCCTTTTAACACTCTTTTCATGCATCTTCAAAATTATTTACATTCTATTCAGTATTAAGTTCGTACATGAACCGTAAAGTTCCGTGAAATTAACCAAAAATTGACTTTTTTTACCATTTTTTGCACGTAGCAATAATTCTTCTTTTGTAATCCAAATTCAATTTTTTTGCAATAAATGGGCAAAATGCAGCTTTTAGTTGTAAATGCAATTATATTTCATTACATTAACAGCCCAGAACGCACCACAAGGAGGTAGCTGCATTTCGGGTGTCATTCTGCCTTTCCATCCACCCAACCACGTTGTTTACATATTTTCAACACATTTATACGGATGCAATTACTATCTGATGTTAAGGAGGTTTCTCCTTTTGAATCAAATTTTGAAGTTTGACTCATGACTCAGTTTTTACATTGACGATTGCGAGCATAAAGTTTTTCATTTAAATTCATATCTTGTCTCTTCCTTCAATAGCAATCTGCCGTGTTTCACTAACCAGTTTTGAACCCTTAAAACAGTCGGAGTGTAGAAGAGGTATACTTATTGAATCACTGATAAAGTACAATTTGTTTTTGAAAAGTTGTCTTGTTAACGTTGCAAGAACTCGGTGGAAGATACCAAAGCTTTAAAAACGCATAAAATTCTTAATGGACATTGTCAATGTAATACAGAAAGAAAAAAGTGACACTGATCTCACTATCGAAAATTGGAGACCTTTCAGTCATTAGCGTTCGTTAATTCGAGCTAACAGAGTTAAAGATACTTGTCAGTTACATCATTAAAATATACGCTTCTGTATAGTTAAAGAATTTAGAAATTAAAAAAAAAAAGAAAGAAAATTCCCATGGAACTGTAATCATATTAAAAATTACACATTCTATAAAAGTTAAAAACTATAAGAATAAATTGACTGGTCAACGCGTGTTCACTTTCCTCCCATTAATGATGTCAATTAAAAAATATCTCATAGTTTGAGCTTTCAAAACTTAAAATTGGTCATAAAAGTTCTCATTTAGTTATCAAAGTGTTTTCTGATGTTGTATGCCTTTCCGTAACCCAACTCCTTTACGACTATCGTCCACTGCCATGGCCAATTACAAATTCTCAAAATTAACAAAGCAGGCATTTCTTCGAATCAGCGGATCCACGAAGAAGAGAAGATTCTCAATTAAATGAATTATAGATTGCGTAACTTTCATTATACATACAATTCCATATTTCACGGAAATGTTCCTTCTTTTTTTTTTTTCAATTTCTAATTTCTTGAACCATTATATTATTTAAAGATATAACTGACGAGTATCTTCATCTCATTAGAAATTCATCTTGAAAATTAACAGATTCATAACTCTGTTAGCTCTAATTAACAAACGCTAATGACTGAAAGGTCTCCGAGTTTTGATAGTGAGATCAGGGTCATTTTTTTCTTTCTGTATTACATTGTCAATGTCCATCAAGTAGTTTTACTCGTTTTTAAATCTGTTTTAAAGCTTCGATATCTTCCACCGAGTTCTTGCAACGTTAATAAGACAACTTTTCAAAAACGAATTGTACTTTATCAGTGATTCAATAAGTATACCTCTTCTACACTCAGACTGTTTTAAGGGTTCAAAACTGGTAAGTGAAACACGGCAGATTGCTATTGAAGGAAGAGACTAGATATGAATTTAAATGAAAAACTGTATGCTCGCAATCGTCAATGTAAAAACTGAGTCATGAGTCAAACTTCAAAATTTGATTCAAAAGGAGAAACCCCCTTAACATCAGTTAGTAATTGCATCCGTATAAATGTGTTGAAAATATGTAAACAACGTGGCTGGGTGGATGGGAAAGGCAGAATGACACCCGAAATGCAGCTACCTCCTTGTAGTGCGTTCTGGGCTGTTAATGTAACGAAATATAATTGCATTTAGAACTAAAAGCTGCATTTTACCCATTTATTGCAAAAAAATAAAATCTGGATTACAAAAGAAGAATTATTGCTACGTGCAAAAAATGGTAAAAAAAGTCAATTTTTGGTTAATTTCACCGAACTTTACTATTCATGTGCGAACTTAATACTGAATAGAATGTAAATAATTTTGAAGATGCATGAAAAGAGTGTTAAAAGGAAGCATTTTAATGGTGATAGAACAAAAATGGAGATTATTTATATTTTTCAAAAAAATTCTGAAAATTGACATTTTTTCGTGTTTTAGAGAAATTTAAGCCCTGGTAGGACCCTAAAGGAGTTGTTCAAACTTGATAATATTTTGCATGTGTTTTGTACTTACGCATGCACAGCTTTTGCCGGGTATTACAGAATAAAATTTCGAAATTTTTGTTTTTCGCTCCACCCTAATGTTCATAACCTTACGGGCCCCCCAAAGCTCCGGGTCCGGGTACTAGAGGTCCAGTATTCCCCCCCAAACGGCGGCCCTGGCCCAGTAACGTGCACAGTGTCATCTTTCGAAATACTACGCATCAATATACTTTGCTGGATCAATAAGTTTTATACTTCTGGCTGGCATTTTAAATTTATTTATATTTTCTGGAGTGCAATGTAGTCAAATGTTGGGGGAGCCAACATCTAATTTTTTATATAGAGGGAGAAATCATCGAACTATATCATATGCAATAAACTTAGCATTTGAAATAAAAGCAACTGTAGAGGTGAATTTTGCGGACTAAATTCACAACAAAGATGAAAATGTTTTGTATGGCACATGTTGGTAAATTCTGCTGTTTCCGCTGAAATCTATTTTCTACCCCTGGCATCATAATTTTGTATAATTCTTCCTAAAACAGCCATCTTGCTCGAACGAATTTCTTTTAGAGATCAACAGAGATATTTCCAATTGCAGCGAAATTCGATATTTCCCAGAATGGTCATCAGGTTTGTGATGAGGCTGTTTAAACAGAGCCTACTACTGGTCATTAATTCAAATCTTCGCTCAAATTAATGGACAGTGTTGGAATTAGGCATGAAAAGAAAATGAATCGTATTATTATCCTTTGGAATTATAATTCAGTATAATTCTTCCTAAAACAGTCATTTTGCTCGAACGAATGTCTTTTAGCGATCAACACAGTTAATACCAGTTGCAACGAAATTCGCTATTTTCCAGAATGGTAATCAGGTTTGTGATGAGGCTATTTAAACAGAGCCTACTGTGGTGGTCATTAATTCAAATCTTCGCTCAAATTAATGGACAGTGTCAGAATTTGGCATAAAAAGAACATGGATCGCCAACAACGCACGCAAAGAGAAAGCTGCAGGGTTGATTTACATATTGACCGATAATTTGAATATCGATCCCTGAGGCAAGAATGACGTAATGATGGTAAAAAGATTCGAGAAAATCCATTTGACGCCTTAGGGACAACCGATCGTTGGCCTACCTTGTGTCCTCGGGTCAATTTGTTATCTACGATCCCCAGCATGAGAAAGGAGGAATTTTTAATGGCTATGGACTGGTCAAACTGCTCTGGATGTTTGAGCATGTGCTCAGATAGTTTCCTCAGCGTGAAGCGAATCCTGTAAAAAGGACATCAAAACAAATCCTTTCATTTGGCATGAAAACATCTTCTTTGTCGTTGAGGCGACTTCACTTCCCTCCGAAACCTATAAACAATGAACTATGCGGAAATGCGCACTATTTTAAAGCTCTCTGCATAAGTAATGCGAGTCTTTTTTTTTTCCCTACGTCTCGTTGGTAGTCGTGTTTTTCTTTAAGGTCATCACTTACGTCCTTTTTTTTTTCTTCTAACAAAAAAGCAATTAAAGTTCTTTACTGAAGTAGGGAATTATGCTTGTAAAAACTCCTGACCCTGCAAGCTATTCTTGGAAAGTGGAAAAGATTTGTGAAGAGAGAGAGACAAAAGTAATTTGAATTTTGACATTTTAAATTCAAATTATGTTTTGAGCACTGACGAACTGCGAAAGGTTGTGTGTGTAGACGTGTGCGTGTGCGCGCGCGCGCGAGCGTGTGTGTGTGTGTGTGTGTGTGTGTGTGTGTGTGTGTGTGTGTGTGTGTGTGAGTGTGTGTGTGTGTTTGTGTGCAGGACATGGGTGGTGGAGCACCGGGACGTACCCTATGGATGGCTCTTTAGTCCGATCTGAAAAAGGGACTACAACTCTGTACCTCAGAACCAGACTAACGTAAGTCCACTTTCGTCATTTTTCAGTATAGGGCAAAAACGATGTATTCGACAATCGTTTTTCCCCTCTACCGAAAAATGACGAAAGTGGACTTACGTTAGTCTGGTTCTGAGGTACAGAACTAAGGGTTCGAAAACAAAAATAAATAGAAATTTGTCACAGCTCAAAAAAAATTGATTGTGCATCTGCTGTAATTAACGCAGCGAAATTTTGCACAACCTGGGAGCATGATCTGAAAGAGTTAGATAAGGTGTCCCAGATTCAGTGTCCCAATAACATATTCAATGAGGTAAAAACAAACTTTATCAAAATAAAGTGATTTTTCATTTTTGCCTTCGTATTCGTACAAAACTTATTTATTTTATACCAATTCAAATATTTCGAACTCTTCATTGACAACCATACGAAATTGCATCGACATCCTTACGTTCGTTTTAAAATCCATCACAGCTGCCATGCATATTCTCTTCAAGCCTTTTATTCCAAACTTGGAACTGGACACTTAATTTGTCCATGTGAGAAATCTGCGCATGACAATCTAAAGAACTTCAATCTGGAGGTCATGCAGGCGCTATGCTGCTCACTGCGGGTGCTATTGAATTTGGTTAAATTATTGCAAAATGCTTACTTCTTCTTAGGTTTTCAAGCAACATCGGATTACTGTTCTTAAGTTTAGTTCAACCAAGTTATATGCAATAAGTCTGCTTAAACAACTTATGAATATTCAAGGAATTCATTATGATCAGAAAGCTGTTGGTGCAAAAACCCTTCCATAAAAAACGCTCTCTTTTTTAAAATTTAAAATCTCCTGCTTTCAATGTCTGAAGTTTCAAAGGAAATATTTATTTAATTAAATTTCTTGCAAAATTACGACTGCAGTTTGGGGTACATTTTTTAATGGATCTTTAAAAGCTGTAATTCAAGTTTCATCGACTTCTCAGAGAGATGTCTTATAGCTACGACCAAAATAAAGTCGGAGACAAAATGCTATTCATTTTTTACATTTCTAATTTAGAGTCTCTTTCAGTAAAGTTTGAAGTCCAAATTTCTTTGTACCGAAGGAATGTAATGACTGTTATTACTATTATTCATGTTAAATCACATTTACAAGATTGTCTGATGTTTTTTTTTTTTTATTAAATAAAGGAAGAAAAACCCTCACGGCGCGTATTCGGAATTTTTTAAATGTTGAATACGATTGAAAACCATTTTACCTTTATTTACTTATTTCAGAAAAAAAATACATCAACAGTGATGTTGATATGGATCATATTATACTCAAATAGGTCATTAGGGTCACCCGGGGCAATTCCTGGTCAGCAAGTTTCTGGGGTAATTCCTGGTCACAGTCCTTTTTATGTCTTAATAATCCTTCAGCAAAATGAAAAAAATCACAGAGGTACTCTGAACTATCTTCATTGCAATTCATTACTTAATTATGAGTTGACTGTGTACTTAGTTTGAAAAAAAAAATCTTTTTAAAATGGCTTGTTAAATTTCGTAAAACAAGATTGGCCTTAGTTTTGATACATTCATACAAAGATCGTGATCAAACTCAAACTTCTGAATATTTTTCTTTTTTCTCTTTTTGGTTGAATTAGGTACTATGTCAGTTACTGAAAAATAGTTTTGGATTTACCATTATTGTTTTGAATAATTTGCAGGAAGGCTCCAAATAATGCCCCTGGTTACTGGGGTAATTCTTGGTCATTGGGGTAATTCCTGGTCAGTCCTTTTTTTAATATTTATGAATTATTATTTCGCCAATTATTGACATATTTCATTGATTTAAACTATAAGTAACTCTGTGAGCCTTAACTGCAAAGTTAACTGTAACCGCAATGTAACATTCATATCTGTTAATGATAAGTATACAATATACTGAATTTTTCTTTGTTAAATTTCATCCAATTATTTCATAAATTTTAATAATTACTCTTAATTATACTAAGAGAAATGCTTAACTGTAACTGCATTGTACTGTTCACTTAACTGTTCACCTTAACATATTCATAACAGACAGAAGCATGTGCGCAGTGTGTATGGTGCATGTGCACCATATTTTTTATGGACCTATTTATTTGGTAGATGAAGATTCATTCACAACAGATATAAAAGCTATAGCTGTTGCATACAAAGTGTACAAAAAGTATTTTGGCTAAGTTTTATTAAGTAAATATATTATGTTGAAAAAATTTGCATTCTTCCTTAAAAAACTAAATACAGTGTTTAATTAGCTATATATATAAATAAATTCTTTATCTAATTAGTTTAATAACTTGTATTATTAATGTGCTTACAAAATGTATGTATTTGCATCAATCATGTGAGTGACCAATAATTGCCCCGTAAGTGGCCAGGAATTACCCCATCTCTGGGGTAATTCCTGGTCACTAATTAACGACAATTATTCAAGTTCATTATGTATTGTTGATAGCATGAATATTTTATTCGATGGACATCCCAATGTGCTTCCTTCATACCAAAATTTGTAACGCTAACTTAGATAGATTTTGTGATAATTGGATGTTAATGCTTTTTGACCAGGAATTACCCCAGGTGACCCTACTTCGTCAAAGGAGCGACCTAAATTGCGTATATATTTCACTTTTCAATTTCAGTTTTCGTTATATATTTCGCTTTCGTGCAAATAATCTTTTGCATCATTTCATTCCCTTAGATTTTAAAATTACATCCTAAGAGTTATTTCGTTTACTATCTGAGAAACTTTTGGACTGATGAAAAGTGTTTGAGGTATTTCAATTCAACAATAACAGATATCAAATACTTGTATGACAGTAGAAGTAATTAATAATATTGAGTAGGAAAGTTTAAAATCAAGAAAAGTTTTTGGATTGCAGAAAAACGCAAAATCTCTGCGAAATATTGTTCCGATGAAAATTCAGTACGATTTAATGGGAGTAGAACTACCTTTATGATTTACATTTCGTGGAGATATTTGATCAAGTATTTGATCAATTTAAAATGTTCAATCATGTTGCATTTTCATTTATCGCTCACATACATGCATTTTCCAGTAATAATACGAAATATCTTAAAGATAAATTTTTCAACTAAAAAATAGGAAAAACGAGTAATCAGGTTCAAAGTATTTGATCTTGATAATACATAAAAAATATTTATCACACGATTTCTCAAATCACATTTAAAAAAAAAAAAGTCATGTCTCTCAAACAAAATATCTTTTCTAATATTTTTGGTGCAACTTAAAAAAATAGAGCATATTAAGACGATGATTTATATCTAAAAATACTTTTTCTTAAAAAGAAAATCCGTGTCTGTTATCTCATCATTTACATACATGACTAGAAAAGATTATTCGCAAACAACTCTTGAAGTATTTCATAGCGATTACTGAGATTTCGTTCATTTTCATCAAAGAAAATTTCAATTGAAATTCAAAGCCTGCCTCTTGCTTTTTTTCATCAACTTTTTCTCATCATTCTGGCAAAATGCTAAAAGCCTATTTAAAAAGATTTTCATATCTCGAGCCATAAGAATCAATTAACGTACCTTGCACGTTTGGGGGATAGGCGGGGGGAGGGAGTGGAGAAGATATATGAAGAACTTTCGTTTTCTGAATTAGCGAATGTAAGGCACGTCTCATTGCTTTTTGATTAACTAACTCTTAAGATGTGGAGAACTCTCGTGAATGTTTCAACAATGAGCCTTATTATGTTCTATTTATAGATCCGATTTAAATTTTGGGGAAATAATTTATTATTGGATATTCTATTTAGGATGTTGTGGTTTATGCGATTGAGAATACTATCATCAAAGAGATCTCTTCGCAAATTGGAACTTCTGCTTTTGTATTTTATTAAACAGTTGAATTTTAATGCAATTGTACGCAAAATAATCTTCACTGATGTTTTATTAATTAGTCGTTGCTTTTTTCTTAACCTGTATTTTTAAAATTATTTCTTTATTTACTTTTTTAAATTAAAATTTAGACATCTCAAACATAAATTATGTGTTTGTGTTGAAATATTTATTTTTCTATTGTTAATTCATAATTTTTGGCAAGTTAGCTGCTTCACTTGCTTTTTTTTTTCATTAATAAACACTATTATCAGTTTTTTAAACTCTTAAAATAATATTTTTAAAATCTTCTTCGTCTTTTGTTCTCTTTTTAAGCAACGCATAGGTTAAATATATATTTTGCTCTTAAATAGACTCCTTGTATTTATCCAGATTTGATCTAAATTTTAATTTTCCATTTAAACCAGCATGCTAAAAATCATTTTTAACTACTAATATACATCTATTCAGGTATTTTCTTATAAAGCAGAATTTTAACCTTGCGGGACATAAATTAATTTTGATATTTTTCATTAACATTTCTTTCAAATTTTCACTTGAATTTTCAGTTGATCAATTTTTAATTAAACAATTTTTTATTATAACTATGCCTATATAATAAAAACAACGACCCGAATGTAGATTTCTCAGTAACTTTTATAAAGAAAATTGCATTGAATTTTCAGTTACTTAACGTAGACAAGTCACATTCATAGTATTTATCTCATAACATTATGTCTCAGATAACCATCCCTAAAACTTCAGAGAAAGGATAGAACGAGCCCCGGTTGTCTCGAAATCATAATGCAGGACTGTAGATTTTTTAATAACGCTGTGATGTACACAGAAACACAGCACAATGCTCGAAGTTTGACCGGCTTCAATGTAGGTTTGCATGCAACTCTGAGTGATTTGAAGCTTAAGCACAACGCCATCTACCGTCTCAGAAAAGCATTAACGCCCCTGCATTGCTGCATGATTCTGAGTCACCAGGGCTCACCCTACCCCTCCCTGTAGTTCTTCAACAGTAAACTGCGACACCCTGTATATATGTTCTCTTAAAGCACATGATCTGCAGGGAATGTGAATCAACCTCAGAATAGTAATTCGCTGTTCACTCTTATTTCAGCAGATATCTAGTCAAAAAATCATGTGTAATGAAAAATTTTATATATATATATATATATATATATATATATATATATATATATATATATATATCCAGTCTTTTTTCATATGATACTGCTGAATAGGATTCAGCATGTAAAAACCACGTGTCATTTACACGTGTCACATTGATAATAATATGTTGACTCTATTTTCGGTTAATAGGGAAAAACATGATCATCAGACAGTTAATGTACTTTTGTATAGTTGATATCGAAGGACATAATCATCAGATTGTTAATATACTTTTGTACAGTTGGTATCGAAGGACATGATCTTCAGAGCCTTAATGTACTTTTGTATAGTTAATGCGTATGTGTATATTACTATATTATTAGCTGAAATTAATTTTTAAAAATGTAGATACTGACAACTGAAACCTTGAAACTAATCTTCAAATATCAATACCTCAGAGCAATACTTGGAAGAGTGACAAATTAAAACCTTCATTAACAAAACCATCTCTGATCAGACCTTGCTGGAAGGGCCGAATCTCATTAGCAATAGTTGTCTGCCAAATACTCAGCCTCGGGGGGGAAACTATACATCCGCAAGAAAAAAAATCATTAGAAAAGATAGCTCATGGCATATGAAAGAACTAATAATAATCATAAGTTGGAGACACACGGGTGAAAGGAATGTCGTTTGCCTTTCTGGGGTCGGTGTAGCAACTAGGAGTTGACACTGTGACGTCAAGCAGCCATGCGTTGCTAATTGATTCGATGTGTTTGTTTATGTGAGAAACTTCATTTTAATTAACTATAGTGGCTTGTGTAGATAAAAATAGATTGCTGTAATAAACACAATATAGAAAAAAATAGTACTTTTATCGCTATTGTATCTCACCATTTGAGATTTCACTTTCATAGAAATGCCTTTTAGTCTCATGCTGTCTTGGATTTTAAAAAAATCTTGAGCTGACGAATGAATTAACATTTTTTTTTTTTTTTTGTTTACTCTGTAAGAATTTTTTTTTGTCCGGCTAGGATGAATTATTTATCAATATCCTGAAGTTTTTTTAATTATTATTATTATTTTCATTCCCGTAAAGTTTTTTTTTTTTTTTTTCGTTTTTATCACCATTCATGCGAAGAGACTTTTTTCTTCTTAAATCATGTGGAGATTTTTTTTTTTGAACCTTAAGATATATTGAAAGTATTTTAATCCTTAATATACTATCGCAATTTTAAGCAAAAATTCACTCATTAATTTTTACGCTTGAAAACCAATTTCAAAAAGCAATTATTATTTGATTTTAAATTTCAACGGATGTAGTATTTATTTGCACTATCATTTCTAACGATTGAAATTCGACTGACTATCTTTAGCTACTCCCTATCCCTTTACCCTTCAATTTGACCTTTTAGCTTTCATTCTATAGACATATTTATATATTCTGTTTACTCTTAGGCAAAAATGTAGATTTTTATTTTTAAAACAATATTAAAACGTTACTCTCTGATTGAAAACATTCTAAAGATGAACTTTTGCCATCCATAGTAGCTAAATGTAAGTAATTATAACTTAACAAAATACAATCATAATTTTGCTGTTAATTGCTACAAATTAAAATGTGAAAGAAACGAGATCAAAATGCTTTCATTTGATTGGCTAGAGCGTTTTGTATGAAAAAATCATGCCCATAAGTAAGAAAAGCCACACGAACATCGAAAAATACCCTAAAATTATATAACAATGACATTAACTAAATTATTCCGTTATAGAGAATTTTTAACAATTTTAGTGCGTTAAACATTACTTTTAGCCGCTAAAATAGACTTGGAAGCTTTAAACAAATTTAGTCTTAGGTAAGAAAGAAAGAAAAACCTCTCGATTGGTGTCAAAACTGAAAGCGCGAGTTTTTCTTTTTTACGTTCTCAAAATAGACAAATTATATACAATATCGCTTAAAACGAAATAAACGGAGAATAAAATCGAATTTTCAGGAAAAACTCAGTGTTATGTACACCCCCAAAGGTTCGAGGTATTATGTGCAAATTTCATGACTCTATGATGGAAAAAGAAATCTGAGCTTCAACTGGCGAAATTACAAAAAAAAAAAAAAAAGAATACATTCGGAACCAGTGCTTATAAATGCATAAAAAATATATCAGAAGAAATATATTTTGTTTCCAATATTGAAAGTTACGAAGGAAAAAACAAAACAGGCAAATAAATTAATCTTTTCCCTTCAAAAAAAAAAAATCAGAAATCGTGAAGGCACTATTTAATTTAATCGTAAAAGCGAGACAAAAGACAAAAAATGGCCACTTCTAGACATAAAAATTCCTCTGAACTTCGTTTTTTATGCTCTTTTAATGTTAGTTACGATAGTGCTTAAAGTTCGAACGAAATTCTTCCTCCTCAAAAAGAAATCAGATTTTTCAATTGATGTGAAAATTAAATCGTGCGATGATTTTTACTTTCAAGTTTATAAATTTATCTGAAAATTACGGATAGAATTAGAATAAAAAATGAACAAAATCGAATTAAAAAAAATCCTTTCGAATGAAATAAGTTTCATTCCTCTCCTCTTAAATTTAACGCTAAAGGGGGGGGGGGTAGCTTTCGATGTTCAAGTAATAACATAACGACTACTACACAAAAATTTCTCTAATGTGACTATTAGAAGGTAAGAAAAGAAAATTCACAGTTTTAAATGCTACAAGAATCAAACTTACAGTTAAATATTTTACTAAATCAATATTAAAAATTCATGAACGCTATCAAAAGTCAACAATGCGACAGTGAAACTGAATTAATCGTCCGTGATTCTTCAATTCACACATGGCTGCAATTGCCCGTCTTAACCCGATTGTGTGTGTGTTTTTTTTTTTTTCATTGGGTTGTTTCACGCGTCGTTTAGCAAGTAATTTGTTGAACCATGTTGCTATCATGTTTCTTGTTAGTATCAGGTGGCTTTCTATACTACCGCATAAATAAACGTTCCTTTTTCTTTCATGTTTTCGTTTTTTATTTTTCTAATCTACGCTATTATTTTCATGCTTTTTTGTTTTTATTTGTTGGATAGGATCACTGTTAAATACAATTTGATTTTAGTTTTTAAACTTTTAAGGCGTATGTACACACTTGAAAGCACGAAAATCTACCAAACTATCAATATATTTTTATTGTCTCAAATTATTCTCCAATCTGTTAGCTTTCCAAAAATTCTGAATCATTGTTTGGATTAGTTCGCAAGTTAGTGTCTAATATTTTATCGTACGAACTTCTTCGCATTTGCTCATGCCTGAAGTTTCTTCTGATATTCCCAAAATAGGGGAGAAACACAAAGTAACATTCAACAAGGAAGTGATAAGCGAACAAGAACTGAAAGCATCGAGAAGTGCGCCTCCTTAACCTACCACCACTTTTGTAAATGGAGGCGATCGTGACTGCCAGGCGCAGAGTTTGAAAACAGACAGTATATTAGTTTTTCTTGAGAGACTGCCAGTGCTGACAATATGTTTCCTTATCTTTAAACTTAATTTCTCAAGCATCGACTTTTTGCTAAAAGTTGCTTTCTTCCAAACATGATTACACAACAGCGAATTCATCTATCCTAAATATTTTAATACCATAAGATTTGACAAAAATTGTGTACCTAGACAAATTAGATTTTTAGTTATATTTACAAATTGGCTCATTGAGTCTTAATTAGTTGATACATTTTTATTTTTTAATGCTGAAAAGGTTTAAACATACACCATGGACTTACTCTTATAAACCACGATTTTTAAACGGAAAAAAAAAATAAAAAAAAAAACTCCCAGTGAGTACGTATATATCTATCTTAAATTTAACAATTTTTGAGCTCATAATTTTGAATTTGAAATGAATATCATAATATATCCAGCAAATGCGCAAATTTTAAATATAATTCAGACATAAGTTGGTGTAGCTGAATATTGTTATTATTAAAAGGGAGCTTCACGACTCAAAATGAGGAATTATCTATTTTATCACTTCGCTTGATGAGTAATATAACTCTGCAAATTGGTCAACAGGTAATTAGGAAAAAAATTGTATTTGGTTGAATCCGCATCGCACTACACCTAGGTAACCTTTTGGATACCTGGTTAATGTCTACATTTTATCTTCCCATTTTCATCTGGAAAATCGTCAGAAAGCAACATTATTCTACTCGTTTGTAAACTGCGAATGTGAAAAATCAGCGGACTATGAGAATTAGCCTCAAAAGATTGAAAACTATAATGAGTCCCACGTAGCTCTAAAAACAGTCCTAATTACTAATACTGCGTTCGTTTTTATTTAACTGTTTTAAATTATTTTTTAAATTTAAGTCACCATCTGTAAAAGTCTTTTAATTATAAATTCAAGATTGAAAAATATAAGCTGTACAAGTGATTTTTATGGCCTCGAAATTCAAAAAGTTTAACGCTTAGAGTTGTGAAACTATACGATACAAAGAGCTAAAATCTTAAAATACAAAAAAAAAAAAAATGATAAGTAGTATAACTGACTTTGTGCCACAAATTAAAGAAAAATCTGTAAGTCTAGAAGTAGATTAAAAAAAAAGACACAAGGTGCAAAGAAGCAGGAAATAGATTTCAAAAAAGCCACTTAAAGACTTGAATGTAAAACTAATTTTTGGTAATGAAAGAAAGCAGGTAGATTAAGTATCATAAACTTAAGATTTATTGTCGAAGCACTGCAGGGATAAATTTCGTGGAGATAATATATTTTTCTTCCCAGCAAGGTAACGTGTGATACTAGTAATAGAGCTATTGTTTAACGAAGTAGAAAAAATAACCCAATTAACAGTAACTTTGTGATGGAATGCGAATACGTACTTGTCGATGATGATGATGATAATAATAGTGAAATGCAGCATCATTTGAAAAACTGAAACGCAGACAAACCAAGGGCATTTGATCCTGCAGACAAACCACAGTCATCTCTATCATCTTGTAACATATTATGGTTGGTGTTTTCCCGATAGCAGTTAACGTTTTCATTTAGATGAAAAAATACAAATGTAACTAAACTACCCCAAAGCAGACAAATTGGAAAGTGAAAAACAAAAAACAGATACCACTTGTCCTTGACCGGCTTTTTAAAAATCTTCAATTTCAGCAAACATAGTAAAAAATTAGAACGTCCCTTTTCCGAAGGTAAAATGGCGAAGAGGGCCATGATAGCACAGAAAGGTCTTCAAAGGACATTCATCACTTTTATGGTTCAAGTTTTTTTGACTTGACTAATATCTCGGGTATTCTTCTCGAAACGGCTACAACCTTGCTGATTGTGTGATGCTGTTGTGGACATCAATATTGAAGATCAACTTCCATCTATGGGTGCAATTACATGCATGTTATTTAAATTAGGTGCGTAATTTAAAATTCAGATTTGGGTCAGCGAAAGCGGAAGTAACTTTAATTGTACATTGCTGCAAAAGATTAAATTCCCACGCCATGGTCTCTGGTATGATAATTGTTTGTTAGCAAACATGTAGTAAAAAAGATAGTAAGGGGAATAAGATAGTATTTTTTTCAATTACAGAAAATATTAACGTAACCACTTTCGATTTAAGGATATTTAGTTTTTTGTCTTGATAAATTCTTTTTTGAAATCACCTGTGAAACTAAGTGATCAACACAGAAAAGTTATATAAAAATTCTTCATTATTAATCTACAGACAAACATTTTTAATGCATGTTTTAAACTACTTTACATGGTTATGTCAGTTACTGCTCCATTTTAGACACATCGCTTTCCGAAAACAAAATTTTAGAGTGTCGAAAAAACAAATCTATTTGATTCGTTGCCAAATGATCAACAAGTAATAAAGATTCAGATGACCACCACCTAGTGGTAAGAATGGAAAACTTCTTTACACTGATATCCCTTGAAGTTCAAGTTAAAGTGAAATAACTGACAAGTTTTGGGGATAATCTCACTTGACGATGTTTTAAGCTCTACTAGTTAATTACGAATAATTTTATTATGGTTTTCACGTCCTGTACTGGAGAATGGGGTAGGTAATAGTTATGGGCTTTATCTAAAGGGAAAGTTTAATTCTTCCCTTATTCTTAAAAGTATTTCCGAAATGCAAGTACTCACACGAACCTATTAATAAAGAAAATTATAGAAAATATATATTTCAGAAAATTATATGCATTTATTGTTATTTTTTACCCTCAATAAACATTCATGAAGAAGGGAAAAAATGAGTTTTACATTGTGTGCTTCTTTCTCTTTTATTTTTGACAAGCTATGTTTTGCGCCTTACAGTATTTTTCTCTAAAGTAAGAAACAAAATGTTGTTACTATTATTGCCATTATTAATTTCATTTGTTTATTTCAATCATCTACAATTTCTTCCCGCACTAGCTTAGGAGAAAAAATGTTGATGAATTTATATTTGCACTGTTACATGAAGCAACAAAATTATCTTCTTTTAAGATTGATCTAAAACAAAAGATTAGGTTAATATTTTCAAGGAAAGAAATTTTCAAAAATTTTTTTTTTCGTTTTTTAGTTATCAGAAGCAAAATATTCGTTTTTATTTCTTTGCATTTACAGAAAAAAAATGTATTTAAGAGTTCTTCTTCTTCCAAAAAGTAAAACTTCATTTATTTCCAGGGTCTTCCTTTGCATCTTCAGATTGATACCTTCGATGACTTCCGAGAAAATGCTACTCCTTATCATCGGGGCTATTGCCAAATCAAAGTTTTCTGTGATAAAGTAAGTTTCCAAACTTTACATAAAACTGAAATTATATCAAAATTCCACTCTCATGCCTTATGTGCAATATAAAGAAAGCATTATTATCCTGACAATATTATCTAGATTGTTTTTGTTATAAAATGAGATATGGCGGTACTATTTTTTCGGCAAAAATATAAATCTATTTCTTCTTAAGCCATTAATGAATAAGTTATTAAAATTTCAAATTTTAATAACTCCAATCTGAACTGAACTTGCTTTCCATGGGACAAATATCCTGATAAATTATGGGGTAAATATCTGATTCCCCCCCCCCCCCCACGTTAAAATTTCGCTTATGGATGTCCATGCCCGTACAAGAATTAGCTGTTTAAGCCATTTATGCTAAATAAATTTGGCTGCACGTTTTGCGATTTATACTTATAAATGAAATGTCTGGTGACGAAAAAAAGACTTTGCCGGGTTAGAGCAAACATATCTTTCAATATTTTTATTGTAAAACTGTTCACTTCAAAGCGTTTTAAAAATTCTCAATTGAATAGAATTCACAGATTATCAAATGGAAACTTTAAATTGCTAAAATCATCTGAGCTTTTAAAATCATTTAATTTTATATTTTGATCACAAAACAACTCCCATTTTTTAATAATTGTATTTATGAAAAAGCATATAGTATAGACATACGAATACTGTTAGAAACGTGGTAAGAATATGCACTAACATAAAAATATCTGCACTCATATTGAAATAACTGCACTGGCGTAGAAATATCTAAAAAACATTGGTTCTAACATAGAAATGTCTGAAAGAAATATTTTTAAAAAAATCGCAGGCTTTTCATCACAACCCGAGATCAAATATTGGACGAGCTTTGACAGGTACTGCATTGGAAGCTTTATAATAGGTTCAAAAGCAAAATAAGCACAACAGGCAAAGAAAAAAAAACTTCAGAAAATAGTTTAAGATAAAGTATGCAGAGTCAACATGAAAATAATTTATCAAATGATAATCACTAGTTTGGGTTGGCTAAAAAAATATTTAACACCTGGATTACGAAAATTAATCTAGCTTCTTCTTTTTTTTTTCTTTCTTTTTAAAAGTCTTGTTTTCGCTTGTAATTGTGGCGCTCAATATCCTTTCCTGTCTGGGAAAGACAAAATTGGGAAATGATGATACATAATTAAAGTGCTCATCGATGTTAGAAAGTAGAGTTGATTATAAGTAAGCTAAATTCTTGAAATTCTTCCTACTTTAAGTGTATTTCTAGCTCTATCCAAAAAAAAAAAAAAAATCATAAACGATTTAAACCTTTACTTCATTGACATCGCAGCAAACGCAAGTATTTTCGGTATCGTACTAATCGTAGTTTTACAATGAGTAAAAGATCGTTTTTATTTGGTTCTATTTCCTTTTGGAGTATAAATGCTCATCAGACTTATTTTCTGATAGTTACCCAAGTAGTACACTTCGTTTTTTAAAGGTTGAAAAATGATTATTAACGTTGTAACAACCGCTTAAAAACGTTTATAAAACGTTTAAAGGTTATTTGTGCTACCTGGGTAAGTTTTAGTGCAGTAGAATCTCAATACCTTGAGTTTGTCGAAAGAAAATAATTAGATGGAAAATTCTGGAGACATTAAAATTTTGATTTCAACTTATAATTTTCTAACAACGATTTAGGCAGATTATTGGAACTATGGATTTGACTTCCTTTACCAAAACTTGCAAAAAATAAAGAAATTAATAAAATAAAATAAAGTAAAATAAAAAAAATGGATTTTTCTCAGGGTCATTCATTAAAATTATCATTAAAGAGAGCACCAACATTACTGAATAATTTTATGAAGTTTGATTACCCATATATACACTTTCTTTTAATCGTCCTTAACTTTATTTGTTATGCAATGTATTGGCTTTCGTATAGCTGTTTTACATTTGAGTAAATGAGAGAAAATTTCAACAAGTCATAGATCATATTATTTTGACTCAATCATAATTAAAAACTTTCTAAAATCTGTATTTCGCGATTGAGAATGCTGTGATATAATAAAAACTCTCTCAATTGCTGAAGAGCTGAAGTTACATAAAAAGTTCGAAAAAAATATGTTAAGCTGAATAGTAAATCATCTCTCTCCGGTGTTCTACATCTGATGACCCACAAAAGTTAAATCACAACGAAGATAACAAATGATTTGGAAAGAAAAGCGCTGAAGTTATAACGATTGAAAAGTTAAGTGCTCTTCATCATCCGTTTTGCCACGAGAGAGTGCATTTGCGGAAAAGAAAGAGCTCTGATGAAAGGAAAATGGGCATAGGTGAGGAAAACTTAGAAATAATGCGCGGCCCAAACGGAAATAAATGTACAGCAAAATTGAAAAGCCGCAAATTGATTCTTAATTGAAAGATTCAGTCGGAGGTTAGGATTTAGCTTTTATTTACCTAGGATTTAAAATTCAGCTTTTTAACGAGATTACGTAGTGCAAAAAATCGCAGTAAAAGTTTGGTTTCTGGAGCTACTCAATTGATCTCGTAGTAATTACGCTATGGCTCCAAGTATTTTACATTAAAGATTGCTTTTTCAATTGTAATTGAGTATTATAGAAATCTAGCTTATCGCATTAAAAAAAATGCGTTTGAGAAAGTACAACACTATGCTTGAAAGCATTTAAAAATTTAATATGCTTTTATATGCACGCAAGTAAACAATCGTAGCGTAATATCTAAACATGAAGCAGAAAGGTCAGTGCGAGAACAATTTTTTTTTCTTAAAAGGAAAGTTGTTTCGAGTTTTTAGAAGCTCCATTTTCAGCGCAAAGCTCAATAGGCGAAAACGCTAAAAGAGCAGCTAACCACAAATAAGCACAAGTATTTAAAGATACTGAGAATCGTTTGTTTTCATTTGTAAACATCACGGAGTATCTATTAACCTCGTGTTTATGGCGATATGAGTTAAGTACACGAAATTTTGCGTGAGTATAAGTTGTAAAACGCAGCGAAAATATCAAAAACTAGACGTTTTTCATAACTTGCAGCCCAAGGAATAAGCAACAGAACCGTTAGCGTTGCTTAGGTTAGAAATATATATTCGACATTAAATGCGCAGTTAAGACATTGTTTTCCTCTAAAAAGTAAAATTATTTCAATAAAAAATAAAGTAAAAATAATAAATTATTGCAGTACTTTCGAGATTTTCCTGCTGTCTGATTCATTGATTTACAATTTAATTGCATTTCGCAACAAGTTAATTTACTGAGTAGGAAATATGGGCTCAAGATTATGCCGTTGGCAAAAATTCAATTTCAAAGGAAATTGAAACAGGGTGGATCATTCACCCTTCCCTGTTTTGCCCGTACAGTGTACGGGCACTGCTTTCGGGACTTAACTGGTTTGCCTGTACGTCGTGCGGGCAATCTGATTTCGATTTCGCTAATGTCCCTTTCACTGTTTTGCCCGAATCTTTTCTCTTTTTAAGTAGCAATTATTCGTATAGATAATGATAGATGTCCAGTAAAAGATAGTTAGCATTCCATTGTGTTTTCCATTCTGATTTGCTGGTAAATGTGAAATGAATCAAAAATGCAACCAAAATATGTGGCTTGCTTTAAACCGAATTCTGAAGAAAATTGAACTGTTAAAGGGTTAAATACTAGTGCGATTAATTTTCATTTATAAATAGGCATAATATTGGGTCGACTAACCAGTAAATGGTCATAGTTTCATTCAAAAAATAGGATTTCAAAGGGTTTTCTTACATGAATTGGCAGCAATATCTTCTTTCTCAACAATTTTCGAAATTAAAGGACAGGAAAAGATTTTTGTTTGTTTACTAGTCAGCGGTGTTCATTTGCACAGTTGCTGCAGTTTTATTTTTTTCAATATGAACCATCCAAAAAAAAAAAAACACAGAAGAAAAACCTGAATAATCATAGAAGTACTACCAGTTTTTTCTTAATACTAATTACACATGAAACAATAAGCATTTTTTATTATCATGCACCATATGTTCTATTTTTTTGCAATGTTATGAATTTCTGAAAATTAAAATGTGCTTTAATGTTCATTTATTGGTCAGATGACTAAAATTATTTAACTGTTAATATGTCCTTAATAGAAGAAAGATTTTTCAAAATTTAAAACTCTTGAGTTCTGAGCCGCGTTGCTACAGAAACCATAGATATAACAACGGAAAAGTTCTTATACTTTTTAAACGCGCGAAACGCGATTTAAATACGCAATTTTCCATTATTTCTGATACAGTGTTTCTCAACCTTTTTATTGCTACCTCCCAATTTAGGAGTAAAATTTTTTTCTAGCACCTCCCTTCCCCCTAATGAAATTGCGAAAAGGGGATGGGGCTAATTTATAAGAAACAAAAGCTTAAAATGATTTCATTCGATCTCTCAGCAACCATTGACCACCCATGGGGACAGTACCGCCCCCTTTTCCTTGAGAGACATTGTTCTAATACGTTGTACGGTAAATTTTACTCTTAATTTTTCTTTAAAAAAAATTTCAAGAAAATATAAATAAATTTTAAATTTTCTATAAAATTAATTTTTATACTCGAAAATTACATTTTTTAATAGCAACCTTTAATAACATAAACAGGACACACACAAAAACATTTCAATGAAACAAATTGATCTAAAGTCGATGTTACTACGAAAGACCGAAATCGGAGAGTGTCGATTTTCACCGGCGATTTACCAGAAATGTTCGGTCTTTCGCGAATGTCTTCGGTACGTGAATATTGAAGTTCACCAGATAATGTTGACATATACCAGATTTCGGACTTTCACACACATATAGCCCTAACGAAAGGAGATCCCGCACCCTTTTTTTCCCTACTTTCTTTTTAATTTTATCGTTTGTCTATTCTAAACGTGGTACTCATTTTTCAAGCAAAGAAAACAATCCCTGTACCACCAACAGTGACTGGAAAAAAAAGAAACCTCTTGATTTTCCTTTTCGTAATCTGTAAAGAACGTGAAAGCCGGATGGGGAAAAGTACAAAAACCCTCAGGTTTATGACCCTGTGTATGCCCTTCAACTTGACGAATTAAAACTTCTGTTTTCCTCGTGGTTTCAGCCACTTCTGAATGTCTAAGTTTTGAATTTTTTTACAAACTAGATTTTTTTTTTCACTTTTGTGGAATTTATAACTTGCATTAAATGCCTTAGGCAATATCATATCTTAAATGGTTGTCCGGAGGAAAAAAGAAGATTTGGTCTGAACGACAAACGTTTGAGATGAATATCTCTTTTAAATATTGCTCCCGATAGTGACAAGACAAATCTTTTATTTGAACAAGTTAAGCTACTGTTTCTTTCTTATAGCTGCAAGCGTTTTTAATTTATTAGCAAGTGTGGAGTCAGTTGCGTGTTGGATTTGGACTACTTCTTTTAAATACTTCTGCCTTCATTTTGCAATAAAAAACTCCACACACACACACTTACATAATTCCCGCTAATCTCATTCATACATCTCACATGTGAAATAGCCTGTGGCATGTTTGAGGTATGTTTCTTCCAAGCTATTCAAATACTGAGGCAGGTAAAAAAAGTTTAAGTCTTCATTTCTGAAATGATATTAAAGTTTTAATTACATATCATTCTTCATGATTAAAGGCATGAAATATTGCAAATAATTGCTAAATTCCGCTACTTAAATACCATGCAATGTCACTTGAGCCGGTGAGAAGTAAAGCAATATAAGAGGTTTTTTTTAAAGTTTTGAATAAAACACGTGCAAAGTTTTAACCTTAGGCGAACCCATTGAAAAGTTATTTCTAAATAATGTCAATAGCAGCACCCACCAGAGCTACGAGTACCATCTCTTACTCTAGAACAGGTACGAGTTTCTTCTGCCGCTTGTATTAGCTATCTCCAAATGTACATATTTTTGACACTTGCTACTTTTTATTCTGTGCTTCATTTCTAATTAATAAGGGAAGTTTGTGATCAGCTAAAATTCATTTTGTATCCCCCTATAGCCAATGGCATGTTTATGGTGTGTTTCTTCCAACCTATTCAAATACGCATGCAGGTAAAAAAAAGTTTAGGTCTTCATTTCTGAAATAATATTAAAGTTTTAATTGCATATCATTTTCGTGATTAAAGGCATAAAATATAGCTATGAATTCCACCACTTAAATACCACGCAATGCCACTTGAGGCTGTGAGAAGCAAAACGACGTAAGAGGACTTTTTTTTAAGTATTGAATAAAACACATGCCAAGTTTCAACGCTAGGTGGACTTTCATTGACAAGTTTTTTTTCTGAATTATGCCATATAACAGCACCCACCAGGGTTGCAAGTGCCATCTCTCATTTTCTCAAAATGTTTCTCAAAATTTGACTTACGATTTATGAATCCTTGAAAGTGAGATAGTCAATTTTGAGATAGTATGTATGGCTACGAAAATAAAATTTTAAAAAATCTAGTCTCAAAATGTATGATAGAATGAAATGTATGTCCCAGACCTACTTCTCACTTGAGTAGGGGAGAGTGGTAATGAATGGGCCACTTTTTGGTTTTGAATTTTCGTAATTTTTTCTAACACTTTGTTTTAACTCTAAATTGGTGTTTTAGTTTCTTTACTTATCTGGCTATCTAAAAAAGTCATAAAAGTTGGATTAGCACCTGTCTATAATGAATTATAATAGAATATAAAAATTTTGAAATTTGGCCCATTCAACCCCACCTATGGGGTTGAATGGGCCATCGAAGGTAATGAATGGGCCACTAAATGAATTCAATGAAAACATGTGGATTTAATATTTTATTTGCTGAATATGACAAAATAAATGTGGCACTTGACATGATGATACAAAATCATACTGATTTAAAATTATATGAACATCAAAACTGATGCAATTAAAATAAAACTGAAGCATACCAATTGTAACAGAAAAATGACTAAATAATGAGATTGTAAGAATTAAATAACATCAAATATATATAAAAAAATAACAGATAATACACACTATGATTTAATAAAATTTATATATTTCAAAAATAATATTAAAAATCACTTTCAAAAACTTCATCTTCATTTTCAAACTTGTCAAAATTCATTTTTTTTTTTAATTTACTAGACATCGGGAATAAGAAATATCTAACTTAAGTTACCAAAAAAGAAAATGAAGTTGTACTGTGAGGAATATAATATGAAGGAGAGAGGGAGGCTTTTTCAAGCCACGCACTGCGACCAGAGGTCTATTGTACTATAGGAATATAATATAGATCTCCAAATTATGTTTAGAAGTTACTACAAACCTATTTTGACGACAGTAATCTTTATCTATGACAGTCAGTTGTGTTTCATATTAATGCGAAAATCCAAAGAAAAGGAAGAAAAACAATATTTAAGTGGCCCATTCATTACCATGACATAGTGGCCCATTTAGCCCCACCTATACTTTTTGATTTCATTTAGGTTTTTTGAGTATATAGAATTTAGATAACATCAAAATACATCTTAATATTAGTTTATAGATATGGAAAGACTAGCTTATGCATATGTATGCAGTGAAATACTTAGTACATTTTAGCTAGGAAATGTTTTACTAAAAAGGGAAAAACTTACTTTTCAGTCAGATTCTTGACCACGCCACTCTAGTTTGAAAATGGCTCAGAGCAAACGAATGAAAATTGGATGAGTCTAGTAGAACAAATAGCTACATCTATTGGTGGCATCAAAAAAAAATTCATGCAAATACTTTTTCATATTTTGTTAGTGGCCCATTCATCACCATGGCCCATTCATTACCACTCTCCCCTACATACACATACATTTCTTAATTTTTTAAACTTTTTCCATCTATTGCAATGTTGTATTGCATCAGTTGCAATAGAACTGCTTTTTAAGAGAATGAACTTAGGGTAACAGTTCCTACTAGCAAAGGCAACATGAACAGAAATAAATTGCTTACATTCACTTCTATCATTACAAAGTGCCCCCCCCCCCCCCCAATAGTATCTTTGTAAAGGCGAGTGATGAAATTGCGAAGACCAGACAAATAGGTTACATCAATTGCGATGTATTGTAATGTGACAATTGCAATGTTGTATTGCATCAGTTGCAGTACAGCAGCTTTTTAAGAGAAGAAACTTAGGATAGCCTTTTCTATAAGCAAAGGCAGAACTTACGGAAATAAACGACTTACATTTACTTCTATCATCACAAAGCGGGGGAATAAAAGTTAGTCCCACTGTGACGGCAAAAGATGAAATTTCGAAGACCTGAAAGATAGGTTACATCAATTGCAATGCATTGTAATGTGACAATAGCAATGTTGTATTGCATCAGTTGAAATGCAACAGCTTTTTAAGAGAATGAACTTAAGGTAGCAGTTCCTATAAGCAAAAGCAGCATTTACGAAAATAAATGACTTACATGTGCTTCTATTATTACAAAGTTGGGGGGGGGGGGGAAACATCTAGTCTCACTGTGACGGAGAAAGATGAAATTGCGAAGATCAGGAAAATAGGTTACACCCAGTGTCGTGGAAATATCAATGGAATTTGAACATCTCGGATTAGTCATAGCTGTGACCTGCTTAGGAATTAATCTCGAGTGTTTTATCTTCTGTATTTAGTGCAAAGACGTCTTCCTCCTTGCTCTCCATCACTATTGCTGACCTTTCAGAACTATTTTTGCTCTTTTCTCCCATGAAGATGTCAGTTTCTCGGCATGCCACACCTGTTGTCTAGCCGTTTCTTTTTTTATTACAATAAACTTCTGACCCTGGGCTTAAGTTACCCCTTCTAACACTCAATCTATCATAATCCTCGTTCGCAATGCTCCCTCAGCGGGTAGCTAAGGGGGTGTGTCGTCTTCAGACGTCCCAGTGGGTAGTATTGAACTGAATATCATAGGGTAAGCTGGTGTCTTAAGACAGAATCTTCTACCAGAGGACAAAAGATCATGGAAAGGTAAGCTCAGGCCCATCCATCTTAACTTCCAACAATTACCTCGAGGTCAGCAAGAGCTTCAAGCACGTAAATTTTCCAACTTCGAGGCATTTTGAGGTCGCATTCGCTATTCGGTTACACTGGGTTAAGTTCCATCTAAACACGAACTTCAGAAAAAGATTTTATACCTCATATTTCAACTGCAGCTAATTAAAAATTTTGTAAATGCTCAGTCCACATATCCTCAGTATCACATATTTGAGACACAAAAAGAAAAATATATGCAATGCTTAGAGAACTTTCAACTTCACGCTCATCCAAATTGATACATATATTATAAGCGCACATTATAAGTGTTACATGGCAATATTTATTAGTCTTGTTAATTTTAATGAAAATCATCAAAGGAATAGATTCGCTTTTAACTAGGAGGCATTGGGAAAGCAACTGATGTGAAAATTGCGCTATGTACTTCACAAAATTTATCTCTCTCTCGCCCGTACAACGCTCGTGCAACGCCGGGCCAAACAGCTAGTACTATAATAATGCGTGTGAAAGAGAAAATAAGCGTCAATCACTCAAGAAATCATAATTGAATAAACTTAAGTATGATACCAAAAATCTTAGACAAACTTCAATCTTGTTGCGACTTTCTCCAAACACATTTACTACACCTGCTTTTCTATAATCGAGGTTTACATTTCGTCTTCATAATTACTGTTTTGCACTAATAGATTGACACGCTTGAAAAATATTTAATTTACGATTCATGTGAAAGTAAACATTTATATAACAAAATAAGATGTCGTTATCGAAAATGGAAGAATAACCAATATTTTCCTTTTAAGAATAACAATTAAAAAAAAAAAAACATGGTTGAAGCAAAATTTGCCGCCCTAGGCAGCTGCCTAGTCTACCTATTGGAAAACTAGGCCCTGCACATATAGCACCGTTTTCTTTTTCTTTTTTTAATTTTAATTACTCTATCGTATAGTTGCGTATTGAAGCACTTAAGCAACGCCTATTAATTAAAAAATATTAATATTTAGAGGGTCAATAAATTTGTCTAAGAATTTCATTTCAAATGCTAATTATTGATGAAGAAAAGGGGGTAAAATCACAGACTAAAGAAGGCGCCTGTTTCGCTGAAGTACTTTCATATTAGATCAAAATACCGAGAAAAATTCTTAGAATTTTTGAACTTTTAATATCAACAAATATTAATGTTTTTAGGGTCGCTAAATATGTGTATGAATGGCATTTTACATGCTATTGATAGATAAATGTGGTTTAAATGTCTACTACCAGCACATGTTATGGGAAAATAATGAAAAACACTACTAGAATTTTCTTTTACTATCTGAAAATTTTAACGTCAACTGGCTCGATAAATCCGTCTAAGAATATCGTATTAAATGCAAGTAAAAGTAATTATGTTGATAAAAATGATTAAGATGCATGCTTCGTTGAAGTACTGACAGCGAAAAACTTTGGCCAATTTGGAATCAAATCATGCACTTTCACTAACAACTTATCAATATAAATTTTACTAGCTTCTGTCTTTGCTATGAAAGAACTGAAGCGAAGGCAATCAAAATATTGCTGTCACATTAGTTTTTCCGTTAAGACATAAATGAATTTGGGACATAAAAGAAACTGCCACAATTAATAATAATAAATAACAACTAACTATCGCTTAGAAGAATGCAGATTTAGTTACTGAAAAAAAAAGTTAATTTGAATTTTGACACCTCGAATTTAAATTATGTTTTTCGCAATGACGAATTGTGATAAGAATGTGACGTACATTCGAGAGCCCACAACCCAACTTTGCCCCATGAGCTTTAAAGTCCTTTTGGCTCAGAGGACTGGGTTACCATCAGGAAGAACCCCGGATCGGGACTCACCAGAGATGCACATCCTTACGCTACATTGGTTAGCTGGTAACTCAACAGATGGCTCCACTGTCGCCTGAGCCGTACCATCCAATCCTGCATGGGGGGGGGGGATTAACATTTTATGTCCCAAATTAATGAAAAATGAATTTTTATATATATATTTGCTTTTTTGAGTTGCAATTACATCAAAAAACATTTTTACCGAGCATAAAAATTTTGAAATTTTTGGGGGTCTAAGAACCCCTACGCCTTAGGACCCCCACGAAAACTGTTTCCGATCGCAGGTACTATCTGTCGGCCCCTCAGTGAAGTACAAGGAGTGGTACCCAAGCTTCAGCATGATTCCAGCCGTTTTGGATTCATAATACTAAATTTGTATAAGCGGGACTCTTGAGTCCCGTCGGGGCATAAAGGGTTAAAGGCTGGTGGATACTTCACTTTGCAGACTGCAAGCTTGAAAAAGGACCCACCTGGCAGCTAAGGTCCAAAAAGAAAACATATAGCAGTTTATCCCCATTGCTCAAAAAAAGAAAAAGAAATAAAGAATCTATTTTAATTACAGTAACAGATATTATCAATATCAATTAAAACTCAAATCAACAGAAACGGATAAAAGTGGTTAACATGTCTACTACGTTGAAGTAGTTTCATATTTTGCCAAAATAACTACTTCTAGAATTTTAAACTTTTAATATCTACAAATTTTAGTGTTTACGGGTTAAGATGCCTACTCCGTTGAAGCACTCACCGAAAGAAATTTTGACTGATCGCTTTAATCTGTCAAAATATTGCTCTCAAATAAGTTGCTCCGTTGAAGACATAAAAGGAACTGCCGGAATTAATAAAAACAAATAACAACCGACTATCACTTTGATGAAGACATCTTTAGTTATAGAAAAAGATAATCAGAAAAATAAATAAAGAAGCTGTTTTTTTTAGAGAAACAGATACTAGAATCAACAGAAACGAATAAAAGTGGTTAAAATAGGTGCCTACAACGTTGAAGTACTGTCTAAAATTTTTTCGTGTGACCTCCGCCTCATCTGCTCACTCCCCGAGAGAAATTTCTGCTGATCGCTAATCTGATCACGCTGTTTCACTAACAACCTCTGAATATTAATTTTACTAACTTCTGTCTCTGCTATGAAACAAACGTGAAGCAAACACTGTCAAAATATTGCTCTCAAATAAGTTGCTCCGTTGAAGACATAAAAGGAGCTGCCGGAATCAATAATAACAAATAACAACCGACTATCACTTTGATGAAGACAGCTTTAGTTATAGAAAAAGATAATGAGAAAACGAAATAAAGAAGCTCTTTTTATTAGAGAAACGGATATTAGCAATCAAAGCTCGAATAACAGAAAGCAAGAGGCACGCAACCTATGAAATGACCTCTGTTGCTGCCTTGAGCAGTATCTAACCATTATCTGTTTTAAACATACGAACTTTTTTTCCCAATTTCTTTTTTTGTTTTTTGAATTTTCCTTCAGTTAATGATCCCTTCGGGCAAAAATGTCATGAAGGAGCATTTAAGTGACTTCTTGAAATGTCTGGAAAGAAGAAAAAAGAAAAACACCAGACAAGATGGGTGATTTTTTTTTTCTTATTAGGACAAAAACGTTGTTGTACGATTGGGTTAAAAGCCATACCTAATACAAATAGGTTAAAGATGTCACGTTGAGTGATTGTTTTTCAGTTTTCCAGATCAGAATGAGATAGAATCAGATAGATTATTGGTTTTTGTTTTTTGGGTAACACGTACAGGTTTACCAAATAAAATTTTTTCCTGTGTTTGATCGAATTCCTGCTTCATTTTTACTTGGAATAAGTAATGATATAAGATTGTCCCAAAACACTTTGATTGATTAGATTAGTTCAACTTTCATTTTCCCTGGAAAAATCATTCAATTAAAATGATTTATTCCTCTTAAAATAAAAAAAAGTAAAAAATGTGTTTATTTGGTTCACTTTTTTGTCAAATGAGCAGTGGCAGTAATATCTAAATTCCTTTTAGTGAATATATTAGGTCTCATTTTGTTTTTTCGTAAATCAATTTGCGGTGACAAAAGTACTTGTTTGTATGAATACATGAATATATAAAGTCTTTACTCTTACTGAAAGTAATTCCTCTTAAGCTAGATTAAACCTATGGAAAGTAAAATATCAGTCACTCTCGATAATTGAAGCGCTTTAGAGATGAAGAGGTTATGATAACAAAACCCAAATTGCGAGTAATTAAAGTTCAAAGCTTTATTGTTGCAACTATATTTA
The DNA here is from genome assembly GCA_038373865.1 of Uloborus plumipes. Lineage (NCBI taxonomy): Eukaryota > Metazoa > Arthropoda > Arachnida > Araneae > Uloboridae > Uloborus > Uloborus plumipes. Next base: position 116,410 of record JAXGGA010001375.1, on the reverse strand, counting down.
TTTTCTGATTTCATCGTTAAGTGAGCATATGAAGTTAGTTTAATAACACATACTTCTTGATATACCAAGTTTTATTTGCTTACCTGTATCCATTGCTAACCATTGTCCAGATTGTATTTTCAAAATATGTAACATAGCTCCTTCACCCTAAAAAAACCTTCTATTAATATAGTAGATTTATTTTTTACTGAACATTGCTTCTGTTAACACATTAGTGTTGATTGTTGTGAATGGCAATATTAACAAATATTTTGCGTTGTTTAAAAATATGTTACTAATCCTTACCTGGTTAGATTGGCACAAAACGGTATGTAACAATTAACTTGATACCTGTCTCTATGTGTGCTTGAATAAATTTATCCTTTTTTTTCGATACCTCAAAATAACCTTACACAAAAAAAAAAAAAAAAAAAAAAAAAAAAATCAGTTCGGCTATCAGAAAATATGTTTCCTCAATACAAAAAAATTTCTCACTATATCAGTTGTAAATTTCCGAATACTTATCACTGAACCATATCTCCAGTTAAGGCAGGTGATATACTGTTTTCAAACTTAAAAATAATTGCAAATATCAAGCAGTATAACAAATAAAACTTAGAAATTGGTAATGTCAATGGAAAAAAAAGCATTTTTTTAAACCAATTTTTGCTGAAGTTTTTAAAATATTACTTGAGTCATTGCCTAGCTTTATACTAAAAGTTCATTTCTTGATAGTACATGTAACGTTAAATCGTTTCATAAACGTTTTGAAATAGCTGTCAAAATGTTAACAACCATTTAAAAGCTTTTATGAAACGAAGTGTGCTTTGTTAAAACGTCGATATAAAGTTTGAAAATGCTGCTTGAGAAATAATATGTCTAGATTACAATCCTATTTTCAACATCGTGTTTTTTTCATCATAAATTCATTTCAGTGCAATAAATGTCTCGGTTTTCTCCTGGAGCTGTTCTATGATAGTTTATCATTTCTGTTATCAAATCTACTGCAAAATGAAACACTTTACAAGGGAAATTCACTAAATATGTTTCTGATTTATTTTATTAGGAAGCAATGGGTTAAAAGACAAAGAAAATGATTTCCACTCTTAAGGTTATGAAACCAATCAGATGTTGTTGTTGTAGCTGTCTTGTGCCAGCTAAGCTGGCAATTTGGGGTGCGCTGCTTCACTTTTCCAAATACTATAATTTGGTGCGAAGTCCGACTTCCACAGTACACACAGGTCATAAGGACCCGCTTATAGGGTAGGCAACCAATCACCACACAAGAAATCCACACAAAGAAAGGACAGGGACAGGAGAGAGAAAGTACATCCGTGTCCGAGCCGGAATTCGAACCCGAAACCTTCCCATCCGGTCAGACTTCTCTGACCACTAAACAAGGTGGACCGCAACCAATTAGATCACGAAATAATGTAAGCTTTAGCTGAGGAGTTCGGTGTGGAAAATTGTAAATCCAATTTTCCTTGTGTGATAGAATTTACAATTTATGCGAGTCGCATGCTTTAAAAGTAGGTACCATTGCTTCTACAATGTGAAAACACATTTCTCGCGTTAACACGACACATGTGTGCACTGACATCCCGAATCAGCTTGATCTTTTAGCTTGTCAAAAGCTAAGTTCTTCTTCAATATAAACGTCAACACATATTTGCCAAATGACTAGAAAACGAAGCTGGTTACCAGTCTCATCACGTCTGAGCTCAATCTGAGTTCGGCCTTAGTGTTAAAAGCCGTTGTTGAATCTTACTTTTAAATTACATGCAAAAAAATCTTGTTGGAGATTTAGGAAAGTATATGTTAATGTATAGAACTCTTTTTCCAAGGCTTAAGAAAAGAACCGCTGCAGCAGTTCTGAACTGGCCTTGTCATGGTATATTACTTAAATCTTTCTCTCTGTTATAAATTTATATGCACCTCTGATACCCGCCTGCCATCTTTCAGTGCGCAGTTCATCTTGAGCTGTCTGAAAAGGAATATTAATCCTCAGTGGTGCACCATACTGCTGTTCAAAAGACGTTGCAAACTGTCTCAGTAACAATTGTGTTCTTGACACAAGCAATGATAACAATGGATGGAAAATACAAAGAGGAAAAATATATTTTGAAAGGGAAACGTGATTCCTCAAGTTTCGGTTCTAAAAAACGAGTTGGCAAAGTTTAGTAGGCGGTTTGTAAAGAGAAAGCAATATATATTTCGTGGATTTATTTTTTATAGTGGATTTTTATGAGTGGAATACAAATGAAACTACTGAAGCTCTCTATTTTGTTTTTCTATCAAAAGGTTTCTTTAATATTTATTACGTTTTTTCGACACTACAGCTTACTTTCCAGTTCATCTTACGCTTATTAAATTTGGATGCCCTTTTCCCCAGATGATGCACCATATTTGGGTACATAATATTATTTGTTTTTGTTGCATGAAGCAATGTACGAATTTCATGATTCTATGTAAATGAATTCAAGAGTTACACTATTCTATTACTATACAACGAATGTGCTACATGTGTGTTCACGATCAATTTCCATTTTCTATTAATTTTTTTTTTTTTTTTTTTTTTTTGTCTCGAAGATAGAAAGGCTCAAGTATTTGTTAGAATTTTATGGAAAAGCAAAAAAAAAAAAAAAAAGAAATCAATATAGTCTAATTCTTAAGAGATTAAGTTCATTATAACCTCTCTTACTAAATAAATTTCATAACTATCGCTCCTTTTGAAACAAAAATTCGATCGAAACATCCTATCACCGATGAAGCATATATTTTTAAACAATGATTTTGATTTTGTTTGCTAATACAAAGTTTTTGATGTCTCAATAATATGGGGGAAAAATTCAACTTTTTTGCATTCGCTAGTTCATATATAAATTTTGAACTTCGTATAAATCCATGATTTTTGAAGAGCTAAAAACGCTTTAAAAATAGATTTTAAAAATAAACTTTTCGTTCCCTCACACTATTTTAGAAAATGCCTGATTAGGATATTTTTAAAATATTGACTGCATTTCAAGTATATTAAGGAATAACTTGAAAGTGCATTATTCTATATAATGGTTTTATTATTCATATTTCTCTCTAGTAAGTCAACATTTTCTCTCCATTCAAGGTAGCAAAAATTTGCACCGCGGGTTGGTACGTTGTTTCTTCGATAGATATATGAGGCAGAATTTGAAATTATAAAATCGAAGCGCTTTGAGTTATTGCGTTCTGAAATTTATGAACCCATATCAATCATCTTTTCCTTTTGAATCTAGGGTGCCGAAAGGAAAACACGAGATGAGGAACGCAGAGCAGCCAAGAGGAAAATGACTACTGCAACAGGTGAAGATTCTTTCCTTCAATTTTGTTTATAGGGTTGATTAAAATACATAGACAAGAGGATTTGTTGTTGCTAAATTTAACCCTTCATACCCTGAATTAATTTGTGAATGAATTTTTATATCCTCTTTTTTTTTTTTTTTGCTTAGTTGAAAATTACATGAAATAACATTTGTACACTGTAAAAAATAAACAGTTGTTTTTACAGTATAATACTGAAAGCAGAGGTTTCAGTTTAAAACTGTAAAATGCACAGTAATAAACTGTAAACTGTAAAAAATATTAGAGGGGCAGTTTCAAGCAAGGATATGGTATAATAAAGTTATCGTGAACCAAAATCATTGTTAAAATCTTTAAAAGAAGACAGTTCAACCTAGTGCGGCTAAATTTACTTGTGACATCTATTATTACCAAACTCCACAAGACACGGCTCTGATTTCTTAAGTGCGACAACTCCTACCCTGGAGGTAAATTCTAGCTACACTAGTTCGCACGAGAATCCTTTTTATTGACACCTTGCGAAGACATATCATGTGGTGGTCTTCTTCATACACACTCATGAGAATAATTTCTAGTGTAAACTTATGCCAGCATTATCCATCCCAGTTTCATGAAGAGAGTTCTTGAGAATTTCCTATATTCAAGCCTTATTGAAGTTTCACACTTATTTATCACCTGGTGAGTGTACATGAGAATTAGTTCTATTGTGCCCTCATCAGGACAAGAACTTTGTACGTGTTCGTCTCCCAATAAGTGCGTATAAGAATTATTTCTATCGCATCCTCATTAGGACAAAGGTTTTGTATGTGCTCATATCCCAATAAGTGCTTATAAGAATTATATTTCTGTTCTACCCTCACTAGGACAAAGACTTTGTACGTGTTCGTCTCCCAATAACTGCATATAAGAATTATTTCTATTGTACCCTTATCAGGACAAGGACATTGTTTATGCTCGTCTCCTGATAAACATATATAAGAATTACTTCTATTGTACCCTCATCAGGACAAAGACTTAAGCGCATATAAGAACTATTTCCATTGAAACCAATGGGGAAAAAACATGACTATCGTGTACATGCAAACTCCATATGAGTATAAGTATTTCTCTTTCAATCACAAAAATATTTTTACAGATAATCATCCTCCATCGGTTATTTTTAATCGCTAACTAGACAGAAAGAATAAATAATCTTTACACTGCATATACCTAACACAAAACGCCTATGCTAATTTCTTTTCCCTGTTGACTTCTACTTGACCATATGTTTAAGACCAACTTCGAATAAATCAACCACAGAAAGTGAACTCTTAATAACAGCTATAAAGAAAGAAAAAAAAAGCAATGCTCAAAAAGCAAACGGCTGCTCAAGCACTTCCTCGATTCCTCTGTATACCACACAATGATTGACTGCAGCCCAATTTCAGTCATTAATTATAATCGCCAATTGAAAATCTCAAATGTTCCGAAGAAATTGTTTTGCATTGCTTTCTGTTTGTTTTTCAGTTCAAGTTAGGAGTTTTCCTGTTTTATCGCATCAGTCAGTACTTAAATCCGACCTTTGAACTTGCTGCTTAATTAACCCCATCACACACGTCCATTTTTGCCGCGAGAAATAGGTTTTCTGTCTGCCCTTGGTAGAGATAAATGGCTCTGTTAATAATTAATAATGGCCATTCTTTTCGATTCTACTGTACTTACGTCACAGATTAAGTGAAAATCATATTGGAACCGATGCAGCAAGAATAAAAATCAGCAAGATGTTATGTGTTGCTAAGACAACAGGTGTGAATGAATGGAGGAGGCACATACACACAATGGAACCGTATCGATAATCAACGCCTGAAACGAAGACGATGAGTGATTTAGAAAGAGCTGAAATTGTGTGCAATCACTGAAAATATTTTTTCAAATTGTACTAAAAACGATGCGACAAGAATGATAAGAATAACTTACACACGGTGTTGTGAATGAGTGATTGAGTTAGAATGAAACGGATTCGTTAATCAACGTTCCAAACGAAGACGAGGAGTGTTTTCGAAGGAGCTATGCTTTTTTTCTATCACCGAAAATGTTTTTCTCTATAAAAAACATATTGAAGTCGATGCAAAATAATAATAGTGGTAGTAATAATGATAATAATATATTATTATTATTGTTGTTATTATTATTATAATAATAATGATAATAATCGGTTTGATGTTATACATTGCTGTGAATAAATGATTGAGGTTCGATGAAACCGCTTTGTTCATCAAATTTGAAATGGAGACAATTATTGATTTAGAATGACGCTGAAATTTTGTGCTCCCACTGAGCCTACATTCTTGTACTGATTAAACAAAACCTACTTCAGTTTTATACTTCATTATTTTACTTATCTATTTATTTATTTTGTTTTTTTGAATCTTTCTGTCAGAAAGTTTTTTCTAAAACGTAGTTCTGAGAATATTTAGACGATTTTGAACATCGTGCCAGGCACTACTGCAACCAGAATTTACTTTCTGATTAAGAGAGGGGGATGGTTTAGTCATATCAGTCCTAATATGACATAAACTGTCATATTAAAATTGGCAATATGCGTTAAAACCAAAAGTTTTTGAGGAGTGGAACCCTTCAAAGCCACTCTTGATAAGATAAGGTCAAAATATAAAAAAAATGGTATAAATCTTAATTAAATAAATCTTAAAATAAATTTTCTTTATTAGAGCAAGACGTTATACCCACCCTTTATTTTCTCACAATAAAGATGTCACCGATGCAACAAGAATGATAAAAATCAATAAGATATTATACGGTGGTGCGAATAAGTTCATGAGGTACAATGAAGTAATTTCAATAATCAACGTCTGAAGCGAATGCATCTAAGCCAAGAAGGCTCCTGATTTTTCTAATCCAAACAGCACAATAAATGATTTTATGAACTTATTTGGCAGAACAAATAAAATTATTCCGTGCGTTATTAAATGCTGTCATTTTTGAAGAATTTTCTCCTTCAATTGACTAACTATTACACAATTACAGTGAACTCTCACTTATGCGCCGGCTCAAGGGACCAACAGGAAAAGGCGCATAAGTGAGAGAGACGTATAAGTGAACAAACCTATTTAAAGGACCAAAACGCAACATAGGTTCTAATGAGAGAATGAATAAGCATGTTTCTATAGACAAGGGACATATTACTACGGTTTGGCAATGACTGTAACGTAACTACAATGATAAAGAAAAAAGAAATTCTAGCATACCTAATTACAAACTGTTCCCTTTAAAACGATGCATAATAGATAATTGTCCCTCTCCGAACTCTAGTTCATGCGGAAAAATGCCTTCCGTGAGCAATAAAGACGAAAGATTAAAGAGGGAAGTGAAGAAAAATGCATTTTTTTAAAAGAAAATTACTTAATTTTTTTACATTTTAGGGAAAATTCGTCGCATAAGTGAAATATTTATCTTTAGAGCGACGCATAAACGAATGATACTATCATTATTTTGCTATGGAATGTGTTGGGACCATTTAAAATCGTCGTATAAGGGAAAAAGGCGCATAAATGAGGCGGTGTATAAGTGAGAGTTCACTGTATGCTACTAACAATATTCTCATTCTTAAGAAAGTTAGGTGATATTTTTTTCCTCAACGTCTTTCTCCTTACATGAAAAGATAAATAACACAAATTTGCAAATTTATATTAATCTTCTCCATCCAAAATCCGGAGTCATTTCATAAATATAATTTTTTTAGCTGATTCACATTTTTAGCAATTTTAACTTTAGCAAAATGAGCCTCTAATTAACATGTGATTTTTTAAGCCTGAATTAGTGTGAGTTATTTCATAAGAAAACCCATCGCTAAATTTTCAATAGCAAAATTAATTTTTATTTATTAAAACAGTAAATCAATTAAAGCAGTAAGATGAATAGTTACTTTCTACGCATTATTAAAGAGCGTCCTTTTTAAAGAACTTTCGTTTTAATTAATCAACTGTTGCACGATGAATCATTTTGCTGAAAATATTCGCATTTCCAAGAAAGCTAGGTGAGAAAGTTTTTATCAACATCTCTATCTCTACACGAAAAGATGAATGATACAACAGAAAAAAAACGGGATTGACAATGATTTTGTCCAAACAATATCGCATTTCTTGCTTTTCAAATTTGAAAATTTGTTAATCGTCTTCTAAAAAAATCCGGAGACTTCTCATACATATAACTCCTATCTCGCAGCTGATACACCTTCTTAGCGATTTTAACTTTTTAAAATTAAGCTTCAATTTTTGGGCTTGAGTTAGTGAGAGTTATTTCTTTAGAAAAGCGATCTCTTAGTATGCCATGATGGCTAAACTTATTTTTTTCCAAATAAAACAGTACGATAAATGATTTCATGATCTTATCATGCAATACAAGTAAAATCTTTCTGCGTGTTGTTAAATGGCGTCATTTTTAAAGAACTTTCTCTTTAATTAATTAACTGTACACGATCAATCATGTTGCTGAAAATATTCGCATTTCCAAGAAAGCTAGGTGAGAAAGTTTTTATCAACATCTCTATCTCTACACGAAAAGATAAATGATACAACGGAAGAAAATGTGAGAATAGACATGATATACATTGATTTAGTCCAAGATTAAACAATATCGCATTTCTTGCATTTCAAATTTGCAAATTTATGTTAATCTTCTTCATCAAAAATCCGGAGCCTTTTCACAGATATAACTCATATCTCACAGCCAAGTGTAACTGCCAGGTATTTCGAGTTGGAAATTCTTTTACTTGAACCATCAACCGTTGTTCATTAATTTCCTTACTCCATTAGAACTGTCGGATAGTAATCTTTGAATGAGGTTTACTGATTATTCAACTTTCATTGTTTCTTGAGTTTTAAGCGAAGTTTTTTTCAAACATTCAAAACTTCTTAGGAATATTGGCTTTAAGGCAGGATTGATTGAGGTCAGTTTTTCTTTGGATGCACGTAATGCAAACTTCGGAAACGAGGACATTTGATCGGGAACATCAACTTAAATTACTGGAGGTCTTCGCAATTAGTTATTAAGAATGGGAAAAACGGAAAATGTCAGGTGGAAAAACAGCTAAGGTTCCGAGAGCAGTGATTATCTATTTTGGTTGTTTATTGCACATTTTTTTGGTTTGAAATACTTCGTTAAATGTTTTCTTGCGTGATGGTAACTAGCTGGAAACTGAAGGAAAAAATATGGGTTTTCTTGAGATTACTTTTGGGAATTATCGTTTTGAATGTGCGAAGCACAGTAAAGTGAGAAACTTCGAAAATGATGAAGTATCACTGATCATCACAATCAATAAAATGATGTTGTAAGTAACAGGGATGGCTTATAAAGGATGTCACGCTTTAGGGACAGGGTACTAGTTTTATTGTGAGTTTGAGGCAGTAGCGGATTTTAGGAGGCCCAGACCCGAGCCCCCAAAATGATAAAATTAACTTAATTACATCGTTAACTATTTTTTAATTTATTGCTTCATAATATACAGTTGAAAAATATATATTTCTTAAAGCACACACACACAAAGCATATTTGAATAAAAGCACTTTCGTTTGCTATAGGAGTAATATTGCAGTGAGCGATCAGTGTACATGGAACTCACAAGTTTTAAACTCAAGGGTATATCATGATCGTTCATTAACTCTTCTTTGATAGAAAAAAGTGATTATTTTGTTTCAATAACCTCTTGCTTGAACCATTATGACTGTTTCTGAGTAATACTTTGCATTATTATACCATTTTGGTGAAATTGTACAAGGTTTAGCAGTTCATTGACTTAAAATGTTAAAAAAAGGTTATGTTAAAATGTTAAAAATGTTAAGAAAAGTTAGGTGATATTTTTTTTCCTCAACGTCTTTCTCCTTACATGAAAAGATAAATAACACAAATTTGCAAATTTATATTAATCTTCTCCATCCAAAATCCGGAGACGTTTCATAAATATAATTTTTTTTTAGCTGATTCACATTTTTAGCAATTTTAACTTAAGCAAAATGAGCCTCTAATTAACATGTGATTTTTTAAGCCTGAATTAGTGTGAGTTATTTCATAAGAAAACCCATCGCTAAATTTTCAATAGCAAAATTAATTTTTATTTATTAAAACAGTAAATCAATTAAAACAGTAAGATGAATAGTTACTTTCTACGCATTATTAAATAGCGTCCTTTTTAAAGGACGCTATTTTTTACCACAACACTGGAGTTAAATCAGTATATAATATTTCTGTATTTTAAAGTAGATTAATTGGCTTTAAGAACTCTTTAAAAACATTTTAAAGCAATCTCAGAGAACTTTTTTAATTCAAAAAAATATATATGTGTGGGGCACGGAGTACTTTTTCTGTCTGAGCCCCTTCCAAAATCTATTTCTGTATCCGCCCCGAATTTGTGGCAAAAGTAACAAGAAATATTCTATCGTACTTTTTGCTTAAATAAAAACAATTTTATTTCAATATATTTATGTAGTGTAGCGTGATATATGACATGAGAGGAAGGGGATAATGTGAATCGTGACCCTTTGTTACAAAAGGAAGGATTGGGTCAAATATTTGAAAAAAAAGTGACATCATTTATAGAAGTTTAGACGTTGATAATATAGAAGTTGAAAAATGGACAAACCTTGATCAAATCTTATTTTTCATCTCGTACAGATAGAAAAATATCATATCGTAAATAAAAATACCCTTCAATACACCATTTTTTTATAACTTATAAAAATACAAAACCACGTGAATAAAGAAACCAAAGATGCTAAAACTACAATATAAAACACTATTAAGCTAGGAGCTGATTTAACTGCCTTTTTCAGAATCATGTTTATCATTACTTTAAATTCAAACGGAAAATATACCACGCCCCAAAAATCCCGAAGTTGCCTATTTTCCCCATGCGAAACGGGCCAACTAACCACATACCGCAATCTTTTTCTGTCCATGAATGTTTAAAGTTATTTTGAAAATAATTTCAATTTTCAACTAGATCCAACAATTATAACTACGAAAAATTATCTTTCAGAAAATTTTTCGCCAAAATGGGAATTGAAGGGGCAAGTGGATAAAGGTGATATGTGACAATTTTTGAAAAACTTACTTTTTAAAAAAATAACACTTTTTTTTAAAAGCATTTTCTAGAAATTTAAAAAATTGTCACATATCACCTTTATCCACTTGCCCCTTCAATTGCAATTTTTTTCTTTTTAAAAAGCTAATATTTGGAAGACATGAAATTTACTGACCTCAGCGAAGATTCAAAACTTGACTTTAACCTTTTATGTGACAGGGAATAACAAGTCTATCCATTTAACAGATAGAGGTTATACCACATTAACCTCGGCATACCAATTGTTCAGCCTCATCAAGACAAGGTAGTGGAAAAAACTGATAAGTAGCTCGTCGCCACCCTTTCCTAAAAATGTTGAACATTTTGACAAATGAGCTTGAAGTTAGTCTCAGAGACTTAACCTAATTATTTACATTGTACAAACGTTAATTTATTGATGTAGCAGTAGTAGAGGCTTCGTTTCACTAATTTGAAGCGGATGATTAGCGGGGCAACTGTTCAAATAATCGAGTAATTGCAGAGCGTTCGTTGCGTAATGCTTTTTAAATTTCAACATTTGAATTCACGCATAAGAATTATTTTCTTTCTGTCTAATGCAATAAAATACAGTTCATACGTCATTCAAGGGACTGGAGTGGATAATTGATATAGCTAATTTCATAGTAATTTTACAGTAATAAATTGTAAAATTGCTAATTTTACAGTAGTAAGCTGTAAAATTGCTAGTTTACTGCAATAAACTGTAAAATTATTAGTTTACAGTAATAAACTGTAAATTGCTAATTTCGCAGTTTATTACCGGGAATTTTACAGTTTAAACTGGAACCTCTGCTGCCAGTATTATACTGTTGTTTTTACGGTATAATACAGCTAATTTTATGGTAACAAACTGAAAAGTTGCCAATTTTACAGTAATAAACTGTAAGCTAGCTAGTTTTGGAGTTTATTACTGTGTTTTAACAGTTATAAACTCTTAAACCTCTGCTACCAGTGTTATACGCTGCAGAAAATAAACTGTTGTTTTTACAGTACAATACTGGCAGCCGAGGTTTCAATTTAAAACTGTAAAATGCACAGAGCTAAAATGTAAAACTAGCAATTTTACAGTTTCTTACTATAAAGTTAGAAATTTTATAGTTTAATGCCGTAAAATTTAACTGTATTATACTGTAAAAACAACTGTATAATACTGGCAGCAGAAGTTCTAGTTTGAAACTGTAAAATGCACGGTAATAAACTGTAAAATTAGCAATTTTTCAGTTTATTACTGTAAAATTAGCAATTTTACAGTTTAGTACTGAAAAGTAGAAATTTTAGAGGTTATTACTGTAAAATTAAGAATTTTTATAGTTTATTAAGATAAAATTAGCTGTATTATACTGTAAAAACAACATTCATTTTTACAGTGTACAGTAAAAACAACAGTTTATTTTTTGAGGTGAAGTTTCCAAAAGCCGATGTCTGCACTCTGCACTACCGCCAAAATATCTTCTCGACGATCGAAATGATAAAAAAAAAAAAAAAAAAAATAGATGCTTATTTTGTAAGACAGCTCCTTTCATTCTTCATTTTTTTTCCTAACCTGATTTAATTATTTCTCCCCCAGGTGCAACCGACGCAACTATCACTTTCCCCGGAAGGAAAAAAATCGAAGAAATGTTCCACCTTCCCTGTGAGAGATCGGAATTTTACTCGATGAGTGATCTGCAGAAGCCGCCGATTCTTTTCACTCCAAGTGATGACGTGGAAAAGGTAATCACTCAAATGCTTTTTTATTTATTTATTTATTTATTTTTTCGGTAAGAAAATTATGAATTCGTTGAAAGCTCTTCGTGGAAAGGCGGATATCGTACCCAATTGGTAATTAAGCATGGAAAAGAGTGAAAAATGAAAATAAATAGATAAGTAAAAGGGTTTGTGATAATCAAATCAATCACTCGCGAAAGCAGAATTTAATGCTGCTAAGCGACAGCAACAGGCGGAGTCCGGTAATAAGCAACCGTGCAACCCTGGTAAGGAAAAGCTAGACATGCCGCATTTCTAAAATTGAGTATATTAGGGGAACAGCGGAAAGTAAAGCCGGTCTTTTCAAACAAATCAATAGCTAAAATTTTTTATTTTGAATCAATGATGCAAGTATTCTCGTTATTTAAAGCCTTTTGCAATCTAGAAGTGAATTTTAAATTCCGGATTGATTTTTTTAAAAAAAAGATTTTTGGAGCAAATATCTTGAAATGGCATCTTGGACACAAGTCAAATTTTCTAATTTTTTAAAAAATTTTTTTATTAATATATATTGATCAAAATAAAGTGAAATTAGATGGTGTAATGTCAGGTGAGTATTATGGCTGAAACAGTTCGACTTCCCCCTCTTCCAATCGCAAAAACGCTTTCTATTGTACAAAAACTTGAAAATTTGGCTTGTATCCAAGATGCCATTTCAAGATATTTTGCTCCAAAAATCAAAATTTCTTTATCTGTCCAGGATTTAAAATTTACTACTAGATGATAAAAAGCCCTTGATAACGAGAGTCAATGTTTCCTGACGTGTGGATCCCTTGGCATGAGCTAGCGGACCCCAGGGGTCCGCGTACTATCCTGCTGAAATGTAAAAAATAATTAAAATTGAAGGGCGAATAACAGTATTTTAATTCAAAACGAAAGCACAATTATAAAGAACAAAAAATTTCTTGTGTACAAGTTTGCTAACAAGCAGAGAGCAGCTCGATTTTAACAAGCAATATTTAGATTTATTTTGATTTAAAAAAGAGTGTTAGATTCACTTACTTTATAAAAGAAAATGTGGGAAACAGAAATATGTTAATACGATACACATTTATTAGTTATGTGTTATGAAATAAACGCGCAAACATTTTGAAAAAAACAAATATCTAAATATGGGCGATTCTCTGTAAACTCGTCATTTTTCACACGAAATCTGTCTGGGCACGGTTTTTTGAAATGTTCTTGTAATTATAATACTATTGCTCAGAAAATGAATCTATTACTTTGGTTTGAAAGAGGGCCAATTGAAGTTTGTGTTTTTCTGATAAATCATGATAGGGGGTGAGTCCCCCGCCTAGTATAACTAGGCAGGGGACTGTTCCAGTTCACTGTGTTTTTGTTCTTTGTTGCGTAATATCTGCAAAACTATTGATGGAACATAATTCGTTCGAGACTACCTATAAATTTAGGCACAAATCGTGGACATAATAACTAATATGCTTTATAATTAAATTAATTGACATTAATAAAATCCCTTCCCAGAAGACTGTTTTCGCAACGACCCTGATGCGTGCTTTCAGCACAAATGTCGCTCTCAAACTAAGCAAAGTAGCGTTTCAACAACGTTCTCGGCGATTTCGGCAAATTCACACTGATTACTTTAAACTTCATGCCAAAAAAGATTTGCGAAAGTTATAGATTTTTCGTATTACAGCTTCGAATTTGTTGCAGGGGACTGTTTGAAAAAACTCCGGACAGAATTTACATGACAATTTTAAGTTTTAGAAATACGTAATTATACCTTATTTCATAAGAAAAATATAGCTTCATTATTCTATTTTTAGATATTAATTGCCAAATTTATGTAGTGTTAATAGGTTTTTTGAAATACTATCTTTAACAGTTAGACTATGGGATTGGGACAGCCAGGGGACTGTGTTTTTGGCAGTTCGGACAGCCAATTACCTGTTTACAGAAAATCGCCCATATATCAAATCAAGTTTGTTTGTTTTTTAACTCGCGCGGGGGGGGGCGAAGTTAGTAAATATTCAGGAGGGGTCCGCGGAGGTCTGGACTTTTAGAAAGCACTGACGAGGATAATTACACCATTGATTTAAAATAGAAACTTTCAACAATTGATTTGTTTAAAAACGTCATGTTTTAAATGATGATCTCGGTTTTAACATCATTTTTCCCTACTCTTCAATTGGAGGATTAGCAAAATGGCACTTCATACGATGGCAGTGGTAGGTATGTCATAGAGTGGGTAAGGAGGGGTAATTGTCCCCCTGGATTAGATAAATTAATGTATTTGCAAAAAAGTAGCGTAGGCGGGGGTCTTTTTTTTTTTTATTATAAACTTGAGTTGAGTGCATAATATTTGCCTTCTCCCAACCCGTAAAAAATTGTAATGACGGGTTGGGCAGCAGCTTTTGTTTTTTCAAGGAAGTAAATGATGTAATGCAAATTGGCATTACTAATTTATTTGGTTTTCATTGGAAAGCTCTGTTATAATGTTTCGAAAAAACCAACAGTCCAGTCACGGAGAATAAAAGAGACGGGGGGAGGGGGGTATGACTTATGAAGACATGAGCGTTATTGCAATGAAAGAGTGAAGGACTCTTAATTTGAGGTAAAAAACTTTGAAAGGGGTGCCCCCACCTTTACTACGCCACCACAAAAGTCAAAAATGACTAAGTTGTTTAGAAAGAATAATGAGTCCTCACTCCTCAGTTCTCTCAAAGGGATGGCCATAAAGAAGCTTAAATTATGAAGAAATTCTTGTTGACCCTCTAACGACAGTTATGGAATAAAAGTGTCCCTAAGTTTAAAATCGTTTTAATAAATTATCGAATGCAAACAATTTGTAAATAATATACAATGAACTCTCACTTATACGCCGGCCCAAGGGACCAACAGAAAAAGGCGTATAAGTGAGAGAGACGTATAAGTGAACAAGATTATTTAAAGGACTGAAACACAACATAGGTTCTAATGAGAGAATGAATAAGAATGTTTCTGTAGATAAGGGACATATTACTATGGTTTGGCAATTACTGTAACGTAACTACAATGATGATGAGAAAACAAAAATTGTAGCATACCTAATTACAAAATGCTCCCTTTAAAACGATCCATAATAGATAAGTGTCCCTCTCAGAATTCTAGTTCATGCGGAAAAAATGCCTTCCGTGAGCAATAAAGGCGAAAGATTAAAGAGGAAAGTGAAGAAAAATGCTTATTTTTTAAAGAATATATATATATATATATATATATATATATATTTGACATTTTACGGAAAATTCGGCTCATAAGTGAAATATTTATCTTTCAAGCGACGCATAAACGAATGATACTGTCATTATTTTGCTATGGAATGTGCTGGGACCATTTAAAACCACCGTCGTATAAGTGAAAAAGGCGCATAAATGAGGCGGTGTATAAGTGAGAGTTCACTGTATTGATACCTTTGAATCTCAATATTGGCAAAAAAAGTTGTTTGAAAAAATATGCATTTTTTTCTTTATCCCCCAAAAGCACAAACTTCCATGTTCTTGCGAAAGGCAAGTCCCCAAAGATTTAAAAAGAGCGATCTGAAATAATAGTCTCTGAATCTGAATCTGAAAAAGAAAATCTGACAATTGAAAATTACACACTAGAAAGCGATCAAACCTGAAAAGCTTTGACAGTTATTTAGAGCGCCATCTAGGGGAAGAATATAGAAATAACAGTAAATTTAGCAATAATTCATTTTAAGCAAAAGTTGATCGGGCACCAAAATGCTACAATTTGTCGGGGAGGGGGGGGGGCAGAGAACTCCAGTACTTAGCACATACTTTCGACTTGATGTTTTTTCCTTTGCAAGCGATGTCGTTTTTCAAATTGACATTTTATGCATTAGTCATGTATTTCCAAAACGATTCCTGTTAAGAAAATATTGTTTAAATCACATCTTGATATTATGTTAAAAACTCTGATTTATTCAATAGGACTAGATTTAGTATCATAGCCGCTCCATTGCTTACCATTATAGCGCGTCAAATGTATATCTCTTCTGTTCGAGAAACGTAAATGTGCCAAATAGAATAGTAACGTCTAACGTGTTACCGCAAATAAAAGGCGACAGTTTAAGAGTATTAAAGTTAAACCTGTACGGAAAATACAAACTCGTTTCTCCTTCCTCAGCTGAAATGGTCCTATGAGTGTCAATTTATCCGTGAGCATTTTTTTCTAATTTGTAAATAAAATACAATCAAGCACTAGCGTAGCCGGAATTCACATACTGTCGTTCTCTGTGTGCGGAAAAGGGATATCGTTCATAACGGTCCTTACATGAGAAAATACCAAACGAATATGGGCAACATGTATTAAAGCTAAAGGTTCCTTAGGGGGGGGGGGCGGAGGTAATGAACATTAGATAAAGAAAAGAAATGCTCTACTGTTCGTTCTCGAATCCCGCGACTAGCGCCGTTAAATGGTTCCATTTTAAAAAGGGGTGACAGCTTGCTCAATAAAATGCAACAAAGCAGTATTTCTGCTTATTCCGATATTTTTTTCGAAGATCCGATATAAAGAAGGAAAATAAATTAAAATAGAAAAAAAAAACATTAACGCAATAAACAACATGTTTAATAAATGAATCCCGGTTGAAACAAAAAAAAAAAAAAATCCTCTCAGATCCGTTACCTCTCTTATCACTATCACCTCAATTTTAATGTAATTCGAAGAGGCCTGACGCATGTACAAATTCGCGGATGGTCGAGCGTCAAGAAGTCAAACAGTGCATTTTAATATTGCATATATACTTGTTGTGCTCTGTCTAACTTTAAATCAATAATTTTGTATTTTAAAAGTAGAGTTTTTCCTACGATTTTCTCCAAAAAGCACCCAATCTTCATTCTTTAGCTTTCCACGTTAAAATAGATCGGTATTTCTCATAGTGAAAATCAACTTCTAAAAGGTCACTGATTTCAAATAGTTACTTCTATAAATCGATTAATTATTGTTGTCATTATTATTATTAAATCAAGGATTGAAATATACAATAAATAAGTAATTGACCAAATTGCTCTTACTTCGCGCATAAGAGAAAGTTCCTCTCCCCAACTCTAATATCGATTTATAAACAAGACTAAAATAATTTTACAATGAACATTAGATAAAGAAAAGAAGTGCTATGTATCTAATATTCTGTGATTATTGTCCTGTTTAGTTGTAGCTCATTAGTTTAGTAATTTAAACATAAAAACTTAGATTTTCCCAAGAAAGCATCTAATCTTCAATGAACCTGATTCAGTTTTTCCCGTGGAATAGATCAATCAGGAGCGTCCCATGGGAGATCACGGAAGGTTACTGTGACCTCCCAATAATTTCCGTGCATGCTTGTATTTTATCATTCGATAAAACTGGAACTTCATTCGGCAAATTGATAATTTTCCATAACACAAAAATTTTAGTTCGGGGCGCCCCTGAGATCAATCAGTATTTCTAATGATTAAAAAGTTCTTCTAAATGATCACTGATTTCAAAGATGTATTCCAATAAGTCGATTAAATATTGTTATTAAATCAAGGGTTCAAATATACAATAAATATGTAATTGACCAAATTGCAAGAACTTCGCGGCGTTACGGGAAGTTCCTATCCCCAACTCTGATAACGGTTCATAAACAAGACCGGGAAAGTTTTTCCTGGAAGGGTCATCAATTAAAATAGGAATGCTATTGGCGCTGTTACTATACGAAATGCTTCTTAGCCTTCACCTCTTGAAAAAGACTTTCATCAATCAGGACAGCTTAACTATTCTAATCTTAAGTATTTTAGAAGCCAAGGACCTTGTAATTTATGTTGACTTCTAACCTACACATAAGTGGGCCTTAGCAGCCCTTTCAATTATACGCCGCCACCAGAATTTAGGTTCCTGACCATTTAGATTCAATCCATCATGAAACTGCATCCATCATGGAATGTAAGTCCCACTAGGGATTAAGTGTGATTTAAATGTGTCCCAGCGAATCTGCTGATATCATTGCCTTGATTCATATTCATTATTTCTAATATCTTCATGAATAAATGTATATCAATCTAAATTATCCTGCATTTCAAAGCGCGAAACTACAACTGAAACGCAACTGGTTACATGTAAGTCTGAAATAAAACATCCAAGTTGAATGAGCTTGTTTAGCATCAGTTACCGTACCGAAGTAACAACGTCTCTGATACACGCATTATCATTAGAATCCAAGGATTGCTCATAAATCACGTGATGTACATTTTGACCCTTTATATAAATTACTCTTCCCTTAAGCTCGCTTAAGTGACGGAACCATGATTCACGTCTGTAGTGCATTTGAGCATTATTATTATTATTATTAACTTTTGTTTTCTTTTTTTTTTTCGAATATTTTCATTCAGGGCCGTATTTAAGGGGTGGGTTTTTAGGGTTCAAACCCCCTCCGAAAATTTTCAAAACTATTACAAAAATGCTTTTCATAGTTTCTCACTGAAAAAATCATTATTGCCATTTTATTTTAATTTTCTTATTTACTTTGTAACTGCATTTGAAAATTAAATTATCATTGTTGAATAATTGTACAAATTAAGTGTTTTTCTGCAGTATTTATTTTTATTGTTGCAATTGCAAACATAATTTCTTAACAATACACCTTTCTCTTCGAATTTTTAATGCTACTAAAAAATTAAAAAAAAACACACACACACACACAAAAATTCTTCAAGTTTTAAAGTACCTAACTCGATATTTAACACATCTTATAAGTGTCTTCAGACAGAAATTTCAAAAGTACTCCTTCGAAAAACTCATCTATCCATTTTTTTTCCATCATTGAAAAGATGAGTCTTTTTTTAACATTTTTCATGATAATACCCTTTTAATATTTGTTGTAACAAAAATCAACAGAATATAGAACACGAAATAAAATTTTATTCACTTTCTAGATTTCACGAGAAATAGATGTGGTAAAACCCTGCCCGAAACTACGGTCTGTTAACGGCCCTGCGTTCATTATATGATGAAAAGTTGTTGCATTACCTCCTTTGGCTCCATCTTTAGAACTTCATTTATGTATAAAAGTTCTGAAGACAATAGGACTTCCGCACTGCTTGTGTTAGAAATTAATCAATGCTAAAAGTATTACTTAAACTATTGCAGTGAAACCAGTATAATTAGACCACTTACTGGGCAGTACTTTAGTGCTCAACTTAGACAGGTGGTCAACTTATTGAGAGGCTGATATAAATGATCTAATTTTGTTCCTGTAAAATGCGGTCATCTTAGACAGGTGGTCAACTTTACAGGTTTTGCTATGTTAAAAATAATAATTTGCAATATATTTCTAATTTATTTCATTGTTAACTTAACCTAATATGATGACAATACTAACGTGGAACCGACAAAAATTGTAGAATCTCCAAAAACAGAAAAAGAATTTAGACGCAACGCAGATTATTCCTCAGTTATGCAAAAGGAAAATTCAGAGTAACATGAACTCAGAAAAATTCCTGTTTCAAAAAAACTAGTCACCAAGCATTTTTTTTAATCGCCCGGGCAACCATTCACATGAGATTAGTCTTATTCAGATCATAACCATCAAACAAATTGCTATTAATATTATAATAACTATTTGCTTCAGTGCTATTGTATATGTTTGGCGTTGCTACCACAGCGTTATTGCATATCTTAACCCTTTATGCAACGACGGGACTCAGAAGTCCAGCTTATATTAATTTAGTATTGTGAATCCTAAATGGCTGGAAATCATGCTGAAGCTTTTAAATACCATTCCTTGTACTTTGCTGATAGGCCGACAGTTGGTACCTGTGATCGGAAAGAGCTTTCTTAGGGACCTTAAGGCGTAGGGAGCCTTAGACCCTACTGATTTTCAAAATTTTTATATTCGGTATATATGTTATTTGATGTATTTTCAACTAAAAAAACTAAAAAATAAATAAAAATTCATTGCTAAATTAATTTGGGACATAAAGGGTTAAAAATCATGAAGCAGAAATTTTCTCATTAATGTAGTTTGGATGCTTATTTTTAAACTGCCCTCATGCTTCGGTATACTTCGTATCAAAATTAAAACCGGGTTTGCCGACTTGCTTATCACCATAATATAAAACATTGCGTGATAAGCAAGCCCGGCTTTTTTTTATTAAAACGCACAAGACATATTAACAACATGTTCCGAAAATTTACGTTAGTCAAGCATTGCAAAACTTTTCCCACCCCTGGCGTTTGAGGCTTAAGATAAGATTCTAATGTTATTTTTAGTGACCTACACGATTTTTCTTCTTTTATTTTAGATTACATCAATTGATTTGAGCTTCTACAATTCTGTGGTGGATGAACAAAATGGATCAGGGTAAGAAAAAATATTTTAGTACTTTTTGCCTGTGAATAGCTAAAAATTAACATTAAATACTGATATTGGCAACTAAAAAAAAAAAAAAAAACACATTGATATAGCAACATAGAATTTACCTTAAAATGAGAAGTAATACTCAAAGAGATTAACTTAAAAATACAATAATAGATTTATTTTAAATGAAGAAAATTAATTAAATGCTCAGCAAAAAATTAATATCAAAGAAATTCTTCTCAGAGTGTCATTGGATAAAATGTATTAAATTCTCGTTCTAGCTAAAATAGGAAACGTTGATGTACAAGGCAAGGCTAACAGCTTTAGCGGTTTCGCATTGTTTGTATACTGGTATTGATAGTAAAAAAGTTTTACTCAATTTTCATTGCCAGAACAGCAGCTCAAAACTTGCATTTTACCAACTTGGATACTTCATTTTTTAATGTTTTTTATGAACTTCTAAAACTCTTTCTAATCTTGAGAGCTCAAATGAGGATTGAAAAGTCAAATCAAAACGAGAAAAATTTTTAAAATATCTGCAAAAGTAGCTATAAAACGAAATAAAGTTATACTTTTGATCGATTATTTCTTGAAGTTCTTTCGAATTTTGTTTTTTTTTCCTCATCTTTTCCCGATTTTACGAACTCTTTGAAGCCGCAGGAAAAGATCGTAAAAATGAGAATTTGCAAAATCGAAACGCATCAAAAACTAAGTACTACGTACAGTAAACATATTTCAGTTGGAAAGTTCTAGCAATATTCGCAGAGCTATTTTATTTTTTATTTGGTGCTGAATGAAAAAAAAAAAACAGACATACAGAAATTCAGATTGTAAACTATTGTTGTTAAAAAAACCCTATTTTTTCTTTACATAAATATAAAAGCAAATCCTGAGGAAGATAAAATTACTTTTTAAATGAAAGTGGTTATTATCTTCCTCTGAAACTTCTCGGTCCTTGGGGTTGAAATTCTTGGGAAAAAGTTGGGTTGACCCTGCATTCAGTTAGTTCATTAAAAGAGGCTTTTTTCTTTACATTGCTTAAAAAGAATGAAGCATTGCGTTATTTAAATTGAAGATTTTTCGGGACAAGCAAAGCGTTCGTAAAATCGGGACTGCTCGAAAAAAGAGCATATTTTCCGTTTTTAGAAATTTTCTAGAAAAAAGATGAGTAAATGAAATTTTAGTTTTAAGTGCACGAAATATCTACAGAATTTACTTTTAAGTTTTATTTAACTGCATGAACTGAAAATGTTATCTTAGATTAGAAAATATTTTAAACACAGTTAAATTTATTCTCAGTCACTGAAAATAACTCTTCAAGCTCAAAACTGATTTACGGCAGAGAATTCACGAAAGGGGGTACCAAATTTTTGCCATACTTTTTTTTAAATTTTATTTTAAGATCCCCGTATTCGGGGCTTCCAACTAAAGGATATGTTTAATAGCTGAAAAAAAAAGACTTTATTTATGAAAATAAATTCTCAATTGAGCATTCATATAAATACAATAAATATTTAGATAAAAAAGGGTGTTACTTTTGGAGAGGGTTCTATTTTTCGGATCATATTTTTCGGTGCCTCGGGCACCCAGATGTATAAATCGGTCCCTGCTCAAAACTACTAATTTCTGACTGCTGCTTTGTTAAAAGTGCAGACTCATTAAAGTACAGAATGCGGCACCATTAAAAACGGAGCGGGGGAATCCAATTCAGAAATTGGCACTTTTGCTTGCCATTATTATGATTTCAGAATCTAAAAGCATGTTCAGTTAAGTTCAATGGCAGATTTCCTCTTGTCTTGTAAAAAGACAGCTTATCTCTCGTACTTTCAAATATACTCAAAAAAAAAAAATTGTATCAAAAATCCAAAATTGCAGAGCTCCACAAGCAGTTTTGTTTTTTTTCGACGAATTAGCTCTTGATAGTTGTATCAAGAGCTAATTCGTCGAAAAAAAACAAAGCTGCTTGTCATTAAACAAATCTGAAATGAATTGGGGCTCTTTTCAGTGACACTAAAATGCTAAAGAAGGCTATAAGCGGCACACTATTGTAATAATTTTACTGACTTACTTGTCATTTTCTTCTGTTATACTTTACTTTCAAAAAGTACCACTTAAAAGGAAACTGATTGTCGTGCATATTACAGGACTGATCGCAGAGATAATGATTCCAGGAGCAGTAGTATATTCACCCCGCCGCCAAAAAAGATGAAATTATATCCCGGGGACAGAGGTAAGTGTAAATGTTTGCTAATGCTTTGTTCCTTTTTTTTGTTTACTTTACTTTATTCGCAGCTCTTCTCTATCTAGCAAGGTTTTTTCTTCGTATGGTAGGACTTGGGGGGGGGGGGAGGTGGAGATTGACTTTCGGTCATTTGAAGATAACTTTAAATAATGGCAACATACCTGTCAAACGCTTAGAATAAGGAATCCAATTTTCTTAGCTCACATATTCCAAATTTGAAAAAAAAAAAAAAAAAAACGGTCAGAATAACGAATATCCTTTCCTGATGGGGGGGGGGGGGTAAAATTACGATTTATTAAATACAAATGTATCAAAGCTCAAAATGCATACTAAAAGGGATTAAAATTTCTTTTCAGCTTACTGTGAATAACTTTAAATGTACCTCCTATTGCGTTTCTCAAACTTTTAATTTAAAGTTTATTTGCTGCTATAGAATTAATCAACATATAAAGATATAATTGGATCAACTGAAATTTTTGACAGCTGTCATCAAGAAATTATACATTTATTTTATTTCATACTTTTTAGTGCGAATCAAGCTGATAGAAACAGTCTTTACATTTAAAAAGTTCTTTTTTTATGTATATATTTTTAAATGGAATTGCTAGAAAACAGTGATTAGGAAAACTGAGGGCTTGTTTGGCAAATAATAAAAAAATGTCATGGTTAGCTTACTGCGCTACGACTAAATGTCAGTACTTTATTCACTTGCGATTCCAAAATCTCTATAGCGTGTGCAACTGTGCATGCCAAATTGAAACAAGTTGTAAATCATGTTTCATTCTAAAATATCAAGAAAAACTTTTTTTTCTTTTCTAGTGCTACTATACGCCCGTCAGGAATCTGAAGATACATTCCAACCTTTGCACATTCATCCTCCTTCGCTTGCTGGTCTCGCGAAAGGGGTAAGTTGAAATTAAATGTTTCTCCTCTTTTAGTTTCTTTAAATACGATATGAGTTTCATATTTAGTTTTGTAAGCCGTTTATGTATACTTTGAATGCTTCTGAACTCTTCGATCACCAGCTATGATTTCTCCCCTTTGCTCCTCTGTCGTACAAATAGAAGACACGACCAATTGTAATTCTAAGCTGAATCCAATTCCAGATTTAGACGAGTACACTACAACACTAGATGGGTTGTAGTGTACATGGGTACACTTCAACTTAAATGATACATGCAATTAAGAATTAAAATCAGGATGAAGAATAGCTCAATATGAAATAATACGCAATATGGGGTGAGGCAAATTTAATTTTCATCGCATAAAAAGAAAAATGGAGAAGTCAAAGTGAAGACGAAAATGATGCTAGGCAGACGTATTGCGCAAAGTTATATAAGCTGATTAAGAAATCATTTGATTAAAGTGCTAATAATTGATTTATGAAGTTCGAAGTGCTATTTTCTTGTGACATTTTTGTGGTACCTCGTAATAGCAGCTATCCCGTGTAAACAAATCTTTATGTAAGCATTTGAAGGGCCAGGGGGAAAAAAGATGAAAAGTGACCAAAAAGCGATTTCGAAAAAAAACGAAGAACAAAATTTGATTTCTCGTAACTCCTTGTGTAGTTAATAGAGTTTTCATGCACATTTCGGTCGATTCTAATCTCCCCCCCCCCTTGTTCTACCAGATGATAGTACTCCTTCATAGCGCCTAGATAGCTCTAATATCTCAAAATTGACGAAAAAGTGACTTTCATCTTTTTTCCCCGCTGGCCCTTCATTTATAGTTATAGCTAACAGTTTTTAAACTCAAACGATCCGAATCTAAGAGTCCTGAATTTCCTTTTACTCTCAATTTTACAACTTATTACCCCCCCCCCCTCTTAATCAGGTTAGTTGTAAGTGACAAAAAAAGGAACCTCTAGTGCCCTTTCTCTCTGTAAGTATGTGAAAAAATATAAAAATTGGTACTGTTGTAATAATTCATACAAACATATAAAAGTACATATATTTTTTTCAATTACAGATAGAAAAGAAATACAAGCTAAATTCATCTAGCATTAGAAACATATACAAGAAATGTAAGAAAGGGTAAGTGTCGTTTTTAATTTCATTTACTTAGTTAATACTATTGTGATTAAAAGTTCTACACAAGAGTATACATTTTAGTAATAAATACCCCTGATTACTTTTTTATAATTATGGGTCATTCCATAAAAAGGTCAACCTCAGCCGAAAAGAAAATACGGAAGTTAAAAAAGTATCAAAGAATAAATGAATAACTAAATAAATAAAAATCATACAACATAAGAAGTAAAAAAAATTGAAAAAGTATTCTTATTATCACTGAGATTTGCCATAGTAAATAGTTGGTAATGTGTACTGTTTCTTATTCGATGGTTACGTTAGTCACGTTACGTTAGTCACACTCCATCTTGAGTAAAAGTGACACTTAGGCCAAAAAAAATTAAGATTTAATAATTATGTTTTATATTTTTAAAAGCCAACTTTACACATTTTTCAAATATATCATTCAGTTTTTTACACTTGCTTAACTTTGACAAATTTTTGCCTCACAACATGAGCATTAATTTTCAGGGTTGCAAAAATGTTACGTTAGTCACTGCTATTTTGGTTGAAAAAACATCTATTGTCATTAATTTTGTTTTAAATTCTTAGCAGAAATGATACATAGATACCATGTACATTGTAAATCCTCCAGCATAAAAAAAATATTTTTTATCCTTTAAGTTACAAATAAAAACAGTTACAACATCAGCTCTGAAAGTTGCGTTAGTCACTATGGAATGACCCAAATGTTTCTTTTGAAACTATTAGAAAAGAGCATTTAAAAAAATACCAGTTCCCCCCAACCCGCTATCCAAGTAATAGTGATATATAATAGTTAAAGCTTGCTACACTTCGAAAAGTAACATACTTCTTAATATTAAATATTATTTTTGTTTTCCTTCCTTCTAGTGCTACTGTCCTGATTGACGACGATATAGTAAAACACTACTACAATGAAGATGCTTGCATTATTGAAGTGACTACTGTGGATGATGAGCTATGTGACGTCACATTACTTGAATTGTAATATCGCCAACATCGCCCCAAGCAAAATATGGTTCCTTCTCATCAGAACGGGGCGCGAATCTTCAAAATCTCATCAAAATTTATCCACATTTTTTAATTATTCTTATGCATTTTGAGCATCAAGTGATTGAGTAATTGGTGATAAAAACTAGATTTTCTACAAACTTATCGTTATTGGTGATACAAAGTGTAGATTTTCTGCCAACTTGTCGTCGAATGTGATGAACACTCCATGTCAGTGGTTGGATTTTTCTTCATTTAGAAAAATCTGATACTTGCTTTCCAAAAATGGAAATATATGTATTTAACAGTGAAAGTGACCAAAGGAAGGTGTTATATACAAAAGCAATATGAGGAATAAAAGATGCTTCAGAAACGCATGAAATGCCGATAACTCTTGCAAGAAAGTGATAATATTTTTATGCATTTTGCTGCTTGTTATGCCGTATGCTGCTAAAACACCGATGCTTACAACTACTAGATAACAAGAAGCTTTTGTCCATGTTCGGCTATGATCAAAATGTTATAAACTTTTTTAAAGCGATTTATATACATAAATCCTTATATACACTTCATAAATATATATTTACATATTTCTATTTTTATGTGCATATATTATATCTGCTAAGATAATGCTGAATTTGAGCTCAGAAGAGAGAAAGAACGACGACTTTTATACATATTTTTGTGATGATTGAGCCTTTTATAGAATATATTCTCCGTCCATTTTTTAGTTGAGGAACAAAATGTTTTTTTATGAACGCCTTTAGGCCACAGTGGTCTGGCTAAAAGTTACTATTTTTACTAAAGTTGAAGTATGCCTGCCAAATCCATTTTAAGCTTGTATTTTTAAATCCGAATCCAGCGGTGTAGCGAATGTTTTAATCGGTGAGATGGGTTTATAAAAGACTAATACGAATACAGAAACAATGTTTTTTACCTGATAAAGAATTGCGGCAAGTTTTGACTGCGCAATGGTACAGTAGATGACAAGCTTCTAAAAATAAAAACCATCTTCATTAGATTCAAAGATTAAATGTTTGTAGATCATGTAATTTAACGGAATTACAGCAAAGGAAGGACCACAGCCACATTTGCTACCACTCAACGTGGCGAGTCTGACAACAAGAGGTGATTTTTGCCGCACCACAGTGTTCTTATTTGGAACATTTTCAAAGAAAACTTACACAGTTTGCAATTATTCTTCATCAGGTAATAAAAACTATATTGCTGAGTTCGCAATGCTTTTAAAATCTTTTCAAAGCCCTCAGAGGGCTCTTTTAAGTAGAACAGAGGAATTGCGAACCGAAACACCATGATCAATTCAATTTTTACAGAAGGCCTCTCAAAAGTTGATTGAAATTTAATATCAATAAACAACCTTCGTTCTTACTTCCTAGTTTTCTTTTCGGGGATATTTTAATTTGAAAATAGCACTATGATTCAATTAAAGATCAGCTTTTTGCAAAGCTAGGAGCAGTCTCAATATCGTTGGACGTACGCAAGCAACGCGGGAAATGACTAGTTCTTTATTTTTTAAGTAGATACTTCGAGGATAGCCAGGACGCTCAACCAATGTTCCTCTTATTGGAAGATATTCAAATTTATTCATTTTCACCAAATTTTCATAAAAAATGAAAAATATTCCACTGAAATTCATTGAAGAATCGATAAAATCGCTAAACCGCTTTCAGAATAATCCTTATCAAAATATGGCAGTGTGTGTTATTTAAGGTGCAGCTGGAGTTTCGATAAATCATTTATAAGTCCCAAAAGCCCGGAAGAAATTGAGACATTCAAACTGAATCAAGACACTTATTCCTTATTTCGTCTGTCTACAAAAAACAAGAACTTCAAAATGTATCAAAACGGATTTCACAGATCATTTTAATCTACAATGAAGGCAGTGCTGCAGCTCATACTATTCAATGACTCATTTATTACCTTGTAAGCATCTATAAAATTGCACATATTCTTTCTCCAGGAATGGGAGATGGTCTGATATTGCCAACGGAGGACTTCACTCTCTCTCGAAGAAAAATCAGGCAACATATAAAAGCAACTGTTTCAATCGCATCATCACTGCCTACTGGCTTTATTTAACTAAAGAAAGGTTTTGAACTACGCTGATGAACCAAATAGTGCTTCAAGTAATATTTGTTAGACACTCTTTCAGCGAGAAAATGCAGCATATATAGCAGCAAACCATTTTCGATGTGGACTGTGTGTAACTCATCAATTATAATTTCTTGAAATGTGTCTTTCAAGAAAGAGTCAATTCCCGGTGAAAAATATTTCACACAACTTTCATTATTTATATTGAGTGCATTCTGTTTTGCAGAAACTCATAATGCAAAATTATTTGGAGGCAATTCATATTTTCTAAAAGTCGTTGTATACTAAAATTGTGTTTTTGTCAACTATATTTCATTAGTTAACATCCTGTGCAATAAGGATACTTCCCTAACCACTTTGAAAATGATTTTATGTTGTGAAGTGTTTCTGTAGTATTTTTTATCACTGTTCTCAATTGTTTAGCTCGTTTTTATGCTTTTACATTTTTTTATATGCTTTTACATTTTTTTTAAATGCTGTACATTTTTTTTTCTTTTTGGAAATGCTTTTACATTTTTTTAAATGCTTTACATTTTTTTTCTTTTTGGAAATGCTTTTACATTTTTTTTTTCTTTTTGGAAATGCTTTTACATTTTTTTTCTTTTTGGTAATGCTTTTACATTTTTTTCAATGTTTTTACATTTATACTTTTAAATTTCTTTTGCAGAGAATTTATATTTAATGTTTTTGCCTTCTCATCATTTTCTTTATTTCTTTTTTCTATACTTTCATTTATTTTTTTTACAACTTCTGAACTACAGTTGGCAGGCCTGTCATTTTAAAATTTTCCAGAGGGGGTTGGGGGGCCAAATGTACTTAATGTAAGTTATACCGAAAAGCAGAAAGAATCGCGCTCACTTGCATGTAAATACATTAGTTCCCCAAAGTCGGGGGGAGGGCAATTGATCCCCCTGGCCTTCATAAATGACGGGCCTGACCGTTAGGGTCCTTACCCTATAAATAAAACTTGATTTTGAATCAAAAAACTTCTGAAGCTTTCGCTGTTGCCATAAGCGTGATTGTGATAGTAATGAGATATATAAAATTTGTGTTATTTTGTGTTTATATTATAGCTAAGTGAGGGTGATCCAACATTGTGTATAGAGTTTCGTGTCTTGTAAAGCGATTTCAATAGATATTTTGTAAATTGGAGAAGATTTTAATGAATTTTTTAAATGAATCTAAACTTCATTTCAGTAAGACCTTTTCACTGTACATAGGTCATGATTTCGTTGTAAATTTGTTTTCTTTTCAGCAAAAATTTTGATGATTAACCCTAAACGTAAAAATAGTATTATATACAACAGCCTGCAAATTCAGTCATCTATCAAAGGTTTCAGTATTTCATTTGCTTCTTTTGTGTAGCTAATTTGAGAGCAATAAAGTAGGAACTTTTATTGATGGACTGCATTAAATGTTACTAAAAGAGTTTACTGTTAAATGGCATCAATCAGTCATAAAATCTCGAGCCATATTGAAATTTCATGGTAAAATAAAAGCTGTTTTAATCTCAAAATTTATTTGAAATGAATTAATAAGGTCAATGAAACACAAATACTAAAGGAAAATTCTCCAAATAACTGCTTTAAGGCTACAGTTGAGCCGTTCGTCATGGCTCGACCGGCAGCAGCAAATTCGTGCGTGAACATGGAATTAACCAGGTAAACACAGGTAAAGTAAGACCACGGAGAGATTGCGAATGGACCGGACCACTTCATTTTGAAATAGGTTGAATCTGCAAGAACGCGTAAGCTGTGAATTCACGCGTTCTCGCTAATCCAAACTATTTATTTCAAAATGAAGTTGTCCGTTTCCGCTTTCCGTCCACCCGCCATCTCTCCGCGGTCTAGCTTTATTTATACCAAAGGGTTGGATTAGAAGGGAGATAATGAAAACATAGAAGACACAATGGAAGCAGCCCAGGTTCTATCCCCATGTCCTCTGTTCTCAATATATAACTTCTAATGTAGTGTTCCCAGCCTTTACAAAGCGATTATCCATAAAACGAGTATTGTACTAACAAATCACCCTCCACAACATGTATTCCGAAAATAAATAATATGTTGCAGTTTTTTTTCTTGAACTTACGAAAGTAAATAATTTTAATATTAGTTTTAAACTTTCAGATTAAGAAAACCCCTGTTTTTTAGTAAGTTGTTATAAAGTTAAGTAGTTGTCAATGAGAGGGTTGCTATTACGATATCAATAGTTTTAAAAAAACTCTTTAATAGTTGTTGATTTGGTCTGAGCACATCGTAAGTCAAACTTCAAGTTAATTATATATTTTTATCAAACACCAATGATGATCGATTAGGTAGATTTGATATACAGGATCTTTAACAATTTTGTTTTATGACCAAACAATGACCCCATCCTGGTACTTATTTTACTGCTCGAAAAAACATATTTTACACCTTGGCGGGTAATTAACCCCCGGTTGGGCACCGCTCTTCTAATGAGACATTACGGTATAAATGCCAGTGTCTTTCAGGTTGATGTTACGTTCATTCACGAAATCGATGTTGTGGGTTGAATACTTTTGCACAAAGAAAAGGGTTCCATTGTAGCCTTAAGAAAACTATTTGTAGCATTTAATTAACGATTTCAGCTTTGTTCAAGTATATTTATTAACTTACTTATTCATATTTTAGTGGAAAGAACTTTTAGTATTTATATTATGGCTTCCATTCCTGGTGATTACAGACTCATGCTTATTAGGGAAGAACAATATGCTAAAGTAGTGACCTGAGTTCGATTAAAGACACTAAAATATATTTATTAGAAAGCCATAATAGGATGGAAATCATTAATATTCTGCTATTATTTAGCAAGCTTATTAATACATATATTTCAGAAACCAGGGCCGTGGGCTCGTATTTCTACCAGTTGACAAATCAATGAACGATCCTTCCTTTTCTCAAATTGCACGGACACTATCAATGAGCAATCCTTCCTTTTCTCTAATTGATAAATACTATCAATGAGCAATCCTTCCTTTTCTCTAATTGATAAATACTATCAATGAGCAATCCTTCCTTTTCTCGAATTGCAGACACTATCAATGAGCAATCCTTCCTTTTCTCTAATTGATAAATACTATCAATGAGCAATCCTTATTTTTCTCGACTGGCACAGACAATATCAATGAGAAGTAATTCTTTTAGTTGAATTATTCAGACAAATTAAGGTGCAAACTCTTTCTTATTCAAATTGCGCTGACAAATGAATACATGATTCACGAAAAGGAAAGACTGCGCATTGAATAATCTACTTGTTGAGATACTAGGACAATGTCTCGGGGATTGACACGATAATTAATAAATTTTCTTCTACTATATCAATAGCACTCGTGAGTCAGAAACCACAAGGAATTGAAGTCTTTATTAAAATGTGATTTCTCAATAATATTGCTAGTACTCATTCATGAAATACGATGGAAGTGCAAAGGGCATTCTATAAAAACTGAGAGTTATTTTTTCACGAAATGCCAACACCACGAAACTACAAAATAGCAGTGCGTGCGATTTCTTCAAACTGTTAACTGCACGTTTATACAGAATTCTTAACGAAGCAGACATTTTTATTTTCCTGGTTCCATTCTTGTTTAAAGAACTCTTTTATTTGCCCTACAAAAATTGAGATGTTAGTTGATTCAGAGTTAAAAAAGCAAATTACATTGTGCCATAAAATTTTACTACCGTTTGGCAAAACAGCTCCAGAAAGTGAAGTTAATGAAAGAAGCTTA
This sequence comes from Uloborus plumipes, assembly GCA_038373865.1. Taxonomy (NCBI): domain Eukaryota; kingdom Metazoa; phylum Arthropoda; class Arachnida; order Araneae; family Uloboridae; genus Uloborus; species Uloborus plumipes. The sequence continues at coordinate 84,778 of JAXGGA010001375.1, read as the reverse complement.
CAAAGACAAATGTTTTGGTGAGTCTAAGATTGATAAATCTACGAGGCCTAGGAGCAAATTCTGCAACGGCCTTTCTTGAAATCACCATGCCATCTAAAATTCGTAGACTCACCAAAACATTTGTCTATGTAAGCTTCATCATTAGCCCAACTGTTTCTGGAGCTGTTTCGCCCAATCCATAATTTATAATATTTCTACTTTGCTTTCTTTTATTAACTACTGTGTTATTGTTACTCTGCAATTGTTAAAACAAATGCTTAACTATAGAACTGCTGAGTTTTATTAATAGGATTTGGTACTTATAATATGCTTTTATGTACGTTTGTCATTATCTAGAACACTTAAGAATCTTAATTAGTCTAAGATTTAAGGCAATTTATTCATATTTATGTTACGATACTTACATCAAAGCTATGGAAAATTTATTTATGAGTAAGAAAATGTATTACTGTGTCGACGAAGTCTATGCACAACCAAAAATTATTAGTACTATTTTCAAAATTGAATGTATTTCGTTACACCAAAAAAAAAAAGAATCACCCTCTTTTGTGCTGTATTTATATCATATGCATTTTTATGTATGGTGGAAAGTTTTTAAATAAAGTTTTATTCACATTTATACGTCATCATTTCTTTCCATACGTAATATATAATCGAAATCTATTACTTCCAAAAATATCCAAAACGTTTTTATACTGAATCAAACGTTAACTTTACTTAAGCCATTATCATATTCGAGAGTTAATAACTTGAAACAATCATCTTTCAAAAGTCATCAGGGCAGAGGATCATCGTCTTTCAACTGAACTTGAGTCGCCAGAAATCATAACTGCAGTCTTTTGTTTTTAATTAAAACATAATTTACTGCTCAAAAATAGTATTGATTCTAAGTATACGGGATTTCGGCAAGTGTGAATGAATAAAAAAAAATAATAATAATCAGTATGAAAAAAGGTATTCAGAAAATTGCTCTCCAGAAGTGTTGTATATTTTGTTGCTGGCGAGAAAACTGTTCAATATTCCGTTCGAGAAATTGAAGAAAGAGTCTATATATGTAGTCAAGCACTTAAATAAAAAACCAACTTTCAAATCAGATAGTAAATAAATTACTTTTTTTTTCTTTTTGTATTATTGAAACATGAATGAGCAAGCTAAGACTTAGTAAATACTAACTTTTTGGATTTTAGAAACTACCACTAAATAAATTTTTCAGTAAAAAAAAACTGTAAGGCTAGATGGTGAACTATGATGAAAGGTTGAGAGCGTCATTTTTTTACTGAATACATTTAGAAATACTATTTATGCACATGCCAGTAAAACGAAATCTAAATATCTCAAGTAATATAAAAAGCAAATCTCCTTCTGAAGAAGCATCATGAAGTTACAGAAAACCTACAATTGATAAGCACACATACACAAATTTTGATGAATGCTTTATAGCTTTAATATTTATTTTTACTGGATCAGCACAGAAATACTAAAGATTGAGCTTTAGCACGACTGATATGAGGTAAATGAAATCTAAATGTCAAAACCAATGAAGGAAGCAAATTTATTTTGGTGAAGGATTTTCATGAAGTTAAGGAAAATCTACAGCTCACACTTACACACACAAGCAAAAAATTGTTCAAATGAATGGAAGTATGATTCTGAAAATTGCCAAATGAGTAAATAATTATGTTTACAGATATGCGAGGTATTTTATGATAATGAAACTCTCTTCAAAAAACTCCAAAAATAGAAATTTGTCATAAATAAATTCAATAAATTTTTTGACCAAATAATTTCAGGTACAAAATGACTACCATGTGAATGACCGATTATATAAATCCACATTTAAGACATTGCAAAACGCACTCCGATCACTCATTAATGTTAATATCGGTTCAATGTTTCTCAAGAAGAAAAATTAATGCACCTTTTCATACTTGTTTATTTTTATTACGGCAAAAATGTTATAATCTGATTTGATTTAAACCATGACGATGACAATACATTAGATCTGTAATTATTTAAATTAAAAAAAAAAACATTTTACTCTTATTTAAGTATTTTTTTCTGTTTTGTGGGAATTGGTAGATACACCTATATAAAAATATTTCACGAAAATGCTTTAATTAAAATCCTCAATTATTTTAATTTCGTTTTAAAAAAACGTTTTTCTTGAATGTGAAAAGATGTTCCAGTTAGGAAATGGTATGTTGAATGATTATATAGGATATAACGAATAATTTTTATAAATTTTACTATATTACCTGAAACTTAATTCAATTTGTTGTTTTAATATGTATCTTCAACATAATAACCTTATGCTATTCAATAACACTTAGTAAAAGTATAGCTTCTGCTGGCATGCCCAACGCGGCTGACTTTTTTTCTTTTTATCTTTATTTGTTTATAGATTTGTTCACTTTTATTATTATTATTAATGGCTGAAAAAAAAAACCTGATAGCTTTTTCCTGCAACCTGTTATCAAACTCCATAATAATTATTTCAGTTTCTCGACTTTGAAAGGTCTAGCCTCCATCCACAGGATCAAATCTAAATAATGTGTTTAAATACTGGAAAGCAAGAAAGATAATCCCAAAACCTTCAAATAATTTATTATTTTTCATAAAAAGAATGCTACGCGGCATGCGTGACCAGACAATTTAGGTTATCATGAGTATATAAAGGAAAAAGATTGACAACTAATACAGCAATTTTAAACAAGGTCACTTTACTATTCGAAAATAATTTCGATTCCAACTTTCGAGTGTGAGCATCTGGCGCCATTCGTGACCTACTTTAATCCAGGAGGTGAAATTTAGCAGAAACATATATTATCGAGAAGCACAAAATTGTCGGAAAGTTATTTTATTAAAAAACTACAGAATTAAAAACCACAAACCACTGACCTTAAAAGTGTGAAATCAGACTGGTAATTTCTTTTCTTTGAAAAGCGTTGGTGAGAGCTAGGTTATATAAACTGCAACAAATGAGCTCATAAAAAAAACTAATTCAAGGAATCATTAGTAGCTTAAACTAGTAATTTAAGAAAATAACCACAGCATTTGCAATCAGTAGAAAGTACTGATTCACCCACGTTTCCCATGATTTTCATTACCTAGAAAATTGCATTATTATTTTTTAATCAAACGTCTGTTTAATTTACAATGCTTCTTAAAATGCAAAACTTTTAAACAAAACAAAAGTATCCTGAAAAAAGTCCTCAGAATATAAGACTTAGAGGAAAAAACCACAATGCCCTGTAAATCAAAAAATGAGTAAGCCCATTTAGTATCCAGAATTTCATCCTTTGGCGTCATAGTCCGAACATGCATATAAAATACCATACTAGACGTCCACCTTTTTTGCCAATACGGCTTAGAATCAAGGCTTCTGGAAGAATCCCTCCCTCCCCCAATGCTTCTAAAAACGAAGAACATTTAAGTACTCTGCATTGTATATATTTTTTTCCTCTTCCATAAATTTATATCTTCCTGATAAGTTATTTTGTGAATCCCTGTGTTCTTTTTGAATTTTCGCGCTCCTTATGAATCTTTACTTCTTCGGCAAATATGAGAAGAAAAAAAAAAGAGGGAGGGGGAGGGGGTTACTCTTTTCTTTTTCAATAACGATGCAACAACGTTTATTCGTACTGACTGAGACCAAAGGCGATCCGAAGATTCGAAAGTCTGGATGATTCGACAAATATGTGTAGTAAGCAAAGCAAGTCCCCAAATAAACACACTTATGATTTATTACAGATTTTTTTTTTTTAAATAGAGTTTTGTAACACATGGAGGGTGAAACTTATAAAGTGGCAACTAGTTATTTACATTTAGTAAAAAAGTGGTACACTAAGGCGGGATTTACGGGGGTGCCAGGAGGTGTACTGCACCCCCCAACATTGTTGGTTGAATTGTGAAAAAAAAATATATCATCAGGGAACATAGTTTGGAAAATATCTTGCAACTTCCACAGCTACAATACAAGATTAAACGTAAACCTAAAAACGAAATTATATGCAGTTTATGGTATGACCCGTATCCCGTATGTTACCATGCATCGCCAGTGCGAGAACAGTATGACTGGGCTATATATTAAGAGTTAAAAAAAAAATCATTTGAAGAAAAAAGCGCAAGATTATAAATTATATCACATATTAAATAAATACATTTCTTAAAGTATTTCTTATGCAGTGGGCTATATTATAGAATAAATGTAGTCTGTAATTGGGAATTTACTAGTATATCGTTTTCTTTTCTTCTATTTTGAAACAACCATTTCTAATTAAGTCAAAACAAAAAAAAAAAAACATGACTATTGTAATATACTTTATTGAAAACCGTATAAAGAGTTATTGCACATCATTCCAGTAAACTGCGCTTTAAAATATGCTATGAAATAAACCAAAAGCAATCGTTTTTAAGGTATGTTTTCAAAATTTTACGAAGGAAAGGCCTCACACTCCTGTTTGAGGGCAGCATCTCCCCGGATCCTCGGTATTGTTTCACCCTCAAAATTCACAGCCTAATGGTGGCCCTTGATAGTACATGCCACAAAGGCTTACTGTCATTCAATATAGTCATCAACATTGCGTACAACCCGTTTACAATTGAAGGGCTTGGGAGATGAATGGGTTAAGCGACAAAACAGAAATTGCAAGTAAAGTTCACAGTTTTATTGTTGTAGTTGTAGCAGCTTTTTTATTTTCTGGTTTTGTCATTAGTTTGCGTATGAAATTGGTCTACTGAACATCTACTGTTTGATGTACCAAGTTTTAATTGCGTACCTGTGTGCCTGTGTCCATTGCTCACCATTGTCCAGAGTGTTCATTTTTTAAAATGTAACTTAGCACCTTCATCCTCCAAGCTCTTCAATTATGTTGAGGTCGTTGGAAGCCTGTAGCAACGACTCTGTTCGGTCCATAATTTGAGTGGAGCGGTCCATTGTGACATGGACTTGTCTACTGGCCCGGGAATCTCTACAATAGCTCTGAAACGAACTCCACGGAGTGATTCCTTCATTTATACAATGAAGGCAAAGTCACAAAGATATAAACCCTTGGAACTTTGTGTGTGACTTAATTCCTAGGAACGAAAAAATCACTTCGTGAAATTCGCTTCAGAACTGTTCGAGATATCCTTGTAACAATAGACCGCTTAATTTGAACTTTTGACTAAACAAACGCTATTGCAGATGTAATACAAATTCCATATTGTTGGAAATTGAATGTGCACAAAGTTGGTGACAATATTGAAGAGCAGTAAACCTTGGTGGCATGTATCACTTTCATGTTGTAGTTGCGGTCTTGTGCCAACTAGGCTGGCAATTAACGGTGGGCTGCGTCACTTTTCCAACTGTACCGTAATTTGGGGTGAAGTCCGACTTCCACGGTACACACATGCCATAAAGGCTTGCTATTGGTAAGCAACCATTCACAGCACAACACATTCCTACAAAGAAAGGGAAAGAACAGAAGAAAGAAATTAACGCCATTCGGGATTCGAACCTGGAACATCCCTGTAAGCAGTCAGGCTTATCTGACCACTAAACAAGGCGGCCGCCATTTTCTTGGTTTAAATGTATTTGAAATATTTGCATTGAAAATATAAAAGTAAATTCGAAGTAAAAGTTAAGCACACAACATCTTACCGCTGCTATCTGCTTAAATTAACTTACTTTTGAACTTTCGTTTTAATACACTAAACAAATTTAGCTGGATACAGTAAAATCGCACTGCAGCGAATACCACTACAACGCAATATCCGTTTCAAACAAATTCACTGCAGAAATAAATGTTCAGTCTCGTTTTAATTTCCATTACATCGTTTGAGTTCTATAGCAATGAAAATTCACAACGACTTGCAGCTCAATGCAACGTACTTTCACTGTATATCGTGGGCTCAGTGCTACAACTAAATAACTACTAAAATATGAATGTTTCACATTAATTAAAAATGTGTGTTCGAATGTTGGGGGGGGGGGAGAGGAGATCTGAATACTACTAATGAAATAAAATTTTGAAACGGTAGTTTTAATAACATTTTAATGAAAACTTCACACATTCTCTCCAATAATAGAGAAAAAACTTTAGGCGAGTTTTCTTGGAAACAGTATGAAAAAAACTGAATCGCAGTTGCATATAGTATTCACTCAAAGATTAAACAAACTTTTTTTTACACAGCTATATGAATACCACACAGTAAACTACCGATTATCCGAGGCCCTTACATTAGTCAAGCTTTCCTCGAAACAGTATGAAAAAAGCTGAACCGCAGTTTTTCACCACTATAAATACACTAGCGGAAAAAAAAATCCTAACACCAAGAAAAAATTTCTGTAGAGTAATGAAATTTGGGTAATACAATTGTCTAGTTAACATGTTTAATTGATTAAATGTACAAGATCACTGGCTAATTTAATTTCAAGAAAATGCTGTGCAAATGTGAAATTATGTTAATTTAGTAGAGGGTGTAACCTCCAGAATTTTGAAGGCAAGCCTGCAAGCGTGCATGCATTATGTCATACAGGTGCCGAATGTCACTTTGTAGTATGGAGTTCCATGCTTGTTGCACTTGTTGTGTCAATACTAGGATCGTCATTGCTGACTGTGGATGATGATCGAGGTACCGTACCATGATACCCCATACGTTATCAATTGGAGACATACCTGGTGATTTTGCAGGTCATGGTAACATGTCAGCACTCTGTAGAGTACATTGCGTTACAGCAGCGATGTGAGGGCGAGCGTTATCCTGTTGGAAAACGCCCCCTTGAATGCTACTCATGAAGGGCTGTACTACTGGTTAAATTACCAGACTGACGACAAATTTTCATTCAGTGAGTTTGAGATAACCACAAGAATGCCCCTGCTGTCGTAGGAAATTGCTCCAGAGACCATAACTTTAGGTGTGGGTCTCGTGTGTCTAGGCCGTAGACCGCTTGGATGCAGGCGGTCCCCTGGCCTCCTTCTGACCAATATACAGCCACCACTGGCACTAAGGCAGAATCTGTTTTCATCAAAAATTACAACAGATCTCCACTCCGACCTCCAGTGAGCTTTGTCATGGCACCACTGCCTGTCGGAAAAGGCAATGGTTTGCAGTCAATGGAATATCGGCTGAAGGCTGCCTGGCTCGGAGCTGTCCTTGAAGTAAACAGTTTCTTACCGTTCCTTGGTTCACGACGGTACCAACTGCAGCTCGAATGTCAGCCGCAGATGCAGTACGATGCGCCACAGCCGTAAGCAAGATTCGGCGATCTTCCTTCTCAGTCGTGCCACGTGGCAGCTCGGAACTCGATCTTCTTGAGGTAGTACCATCCCTTGCCCATAGCTTCCAATAATGATGCATGGTGGAAACATTCCCACCCAAGTCTTTCTGCAATATCGCGAAATGAAAATCCACCTTCTCGTAGCCAAATTGTACGACCTCGTTCCAATTCGATGAGCTGTTGATAATGGCTTTCTTCGTCTTCTTAAAGGCAAACGCAATTCGTCAAATTTCACGAAAAAATAATACACACGAGCTTCACAACACGCTTTTAAAACAAGCCTTATTTGCATGTTCTGAGTGACGCCAGCTGCGCCACACTTATGCGCGTAACGCGAAATTTCAATCGATGTCATCTTTCAGTTGTGTAAACACGCCTACCAAATTTCGTTTATCTAACACAAGTCTTGGTGTTAGGATTTTTTTTTTCCGCCAGTGTATGATATAGTAAACTACCCACTATCTGCGGGTTAGCTTACCCGCGGGGCGGATTATCCGCGCTCTTACATTAGTCAAGCTTTCCTCAAAACAGTATGAAAGCAACTGAAACGCAGTTGCATGGTTGTAGCATTTACTCGGCGATATAATAAACATTTTTACACAGCTACGAATTATTTACTTTTCTTAGTGTGAAAATTTCTTAAAATTGAAGACAAAGTGAAGTGTATAGCTACAAAAGTAGGTATCTTCAATTTCTATATTTGCGCAAATGCTCCCCCCCCCCTTGCTTTTACAGTGCAATACCCCCAACCAAAGTCCAAAAACCAAAGAAAGTTTCAAAATGGTTCTCTAAGTAGTGAGGCTTAAACAAAACAGGAAAAGTTATGAAAACTCATATCTTTTTGTAGCTATAGATGCGTGAAATTTTCCTTAAAAAAAGAACTTGTTTCGGAGATACCAACTTTTACAGCTATACACTACAAGTACAAAAACATTTCACTCAAACGGAGGTCATTCGCAATTGTTTGTCAATAAAACGAAAAGATTAATCGAACGACTTCGCAACCAAGATTTCAGTTCGTGACATTTCTTAACCAATGAAGTGGTTCGAAACAATTAATGAAAAGACCACCCAACAGTCATCGCTCCATACAGTGACTTATCTTGACTTCTCCAAAAGAGAAAAAGAATTGGAGAAACTTCCAGCTTTTATCAAACTGCTATGTTAACGTCAGTCACGTGTGATGAAGATTCGTAATCACAATCACTCAGTAAAACGTGACGAGAATTGGAGAAGACCCTTGACATAAATGGACCATTTAAAGGCTATTCTAACAGCAACCTTTTTTGTGGTCACCTGACCTCCCATACCCGATTTCGATCAATGCGAGGTGAAAATTAGCATGAAGGATTGTCTCTAATATTCCTGCATCAAATAGATCTTTGCTTGCTCAAACAATAGACAGGTGTGTTGAACAAAATTGATTACTTTGATAGTTGATTTCAGAACTGTAAAAAGCAATCCTTAGAAACTAAAACGAGATTTCTTCACAGCTTAAGTAAATCCTTGCTTTCATCAGAAAGTCAATCTGTTATTGCAAATGAATCACTTAGTGTAAGATTAAAAGATCACGATAGTATAAAGTTATTAAATATTTTGTTTTTAATTGATTCTATGGGATGAAATTTGATCTTTTATCTCACAATCAGTAAAGGGCAATTCCGTCGTTACGGATGTAACACAATTAAACTTTAAACACACATAAATACAATTTGTGGTTCGATAAAATCTACTCTAATTTTCTCTTACATACTTTAATGTTATTTATGCAGTTCTACATTTTGGTGTGAATTCCTTGATTACAAAAAAATAACAAAAATGTTTGACGTTTGATTGCTACGTCCGTAATGGTGGAATTGCCCTAAATATTTTAAAAGATGGTATATGGGAAGATGAAAGACATGTATTTTAATGAATAACACAAAAAATAGTCGACTTTTTGCAAGAAATCAGAATTTTAAATAAATTATGTTTGCCAATAAATACTTTTCACCATTTTTTTTTTTTTTTTTGTACCAATTAATTCAGAAAATATCAATATGCAAATAATTTTCTGAATTGAAAATAAAACATGACAATTTTTGTTTTGTCCATAAAATTTTTTTGGGGGAGAAAGAAAAAATACGTGTCTTCAAAAATCTTTAAAAGAATCCATCATAAAAATTTTGGCAAAATCAAAGATGGTGTATATCCGGACACCCGATTTCTGCCCGGTTATAAAAAACTGCATCTTAATGTATAGCAATTCTTACTTGTTAAGAAGTGAAGTCATAATACTTCAAAGTCACTTCAAAAGTTTCTTGAAAACAAAAATACAAATTCAAACACTACTCACAACTGATTGACTGAGCAATAAAGTTTCCACTGGTTGTCAGCAAAAAAAATGAACTATTTCAGACGTGTACTAATGGTATGTGCCAAGTTTTTTTTTCTTTTCTTCTTTTTTTTTTTTGTCAGTTTGTCTGATTTTAAAAGTAAATGTCGTGGAGAAGTTTAAGAAAACGATTATGGTTTAGTTTGGTTACTTGTAACGATTATGGTTAAGGCACCATGAAACACTAAATGCGAAAGAATGAAAAACCTTGTGGAATCTATGCCAAAAAGAGTGGTTGCTGCAATAAAAGCTAGAGGTGGTTTAAAAAAGCATTAAATGATTTTCAGTTCACTTGCACGTATTTAATATATTTTATTCTCAATTTAATTTCTAGAAGAACTTTTTTTCCAGGGAAACCAATCTGTTCCAATTTCTCATTAACTGAACTGAACATTTTTTATGAATGCTTTCTTTAAAAAATAATTAAATTGCAGTGAAACCCCGATTTTACGCCCCCCGAATTTACGTTTTAACGCAATTTGCATTTCTTCAGCAGGTCCCTTCAACAAGTGTTTTCTATGTATTTCCCGCATTTTGCGTTTTCCCATATTTTAAGTTTTTAACCTAGTCCCATGAGAAACATAAAATCGGGGTTTCACTGCATTTTTCTTTCATAACTTAATTAGATCTTGTTTAAACAAATTCAACATATTGACGTTAAAAATATTCTTCGAATTGAAAAAATACTATTATTTTTCTTATTTTTGATAAAATGGTAGATTTGTTAAACTTGCAATGCTTTTGGCTAGAAATGGATTTTAGTATTTCTTCTGCAGTTTGTATATGTAACAGAAGAAACTAAAGAAGAGTCCAAATCCATGCCCAGCTCAATTTGTGAAGTTTTGAAATTGTACCACTGTTTTTCTAACCCATCCATATTTCACAACGCTACCATTGAACGGCGCGGCGTGGCGTAAAAAAACAAAAGAAAAAATTCGGTTTCTAATAGGCTTTAACCCCATCCTTTCTGTTATATTTTATAAACGTTTAAAGTGTAAGAAGTTAATATTTTCACCTTTTAGCTTGCGCTTGCTGACCTTTCAACCTTTAGACTGCAAACATTCTGCCAGGGCCGTTGCCTTGATTTATATGAATTAAATCGTATCCAACACATAAGTATTTGAAATGACCTACTAACGCAAGCGTACGATATGAATTATTACTTTCCCTTATTTATTTCTACTGTAAACTCTTAAACCGCAAGATTAATGCACGATTATGTCCAATGTGTTAGTACGTGGGAGTGGGAAAACCGATAAAGCTCTCCCGTTTCCTTCATACCTTGCGCATTGCGTCACGATACCATACCATTCTTTCATAAGTTTATGCTAAAAGCATAACCTTGTGAGAATTTCATATATTGGAGATCATAAAATGTTTAAAACTGATATCTACTTAAAATGGTTCTTTCCATCTTGCTTGATAAATGAAGACAAAATTGAGATCGGTATCGTTTGACATTTCTAGTAATTTATTTTTAAGAATGGTTTTACTCACCCTCTATATTGCAACAATGTTTCGTGCAGCAAAGAAAATTTTACATTTTATTCTTACTTGGCAAAAGTATTGAAAAATAAGATGCAAAAGTCTTCATACACCTTTTGACTTTTTATTCATTAATCATAGAAATGCGCACCCAACTAGAGAACGTATCCCAGTAACCTTTAGTTAATAAAACTTCATTAATTTTTTAAGGGGCCGTATGTTTATTTGAACATGAATTTCATTTTTATGCATTTTCTTTTCTGGAGTTTACTTTTAAAAATATTTCCAGCTGTTGATGAATCAAGTTTCAAAACTAAAACTCGTCTTAACAAACTGTTCATCGAGATAGTTGAATTTAAATTTAATGAATTGCACGATTTGACCTACTGTGTTGATGCACGTATTGAAGAAAAAAATATTTTTACTTGAAGGTGATGAGCTACAGCGAAATAAAGATAATAATTGATTATCATCTTTTTCACTAAGATTCTTTTGACTAAGATTTGAAAGCATTCTAAGGGTGAAATATAAATACAAGCTGCAGTGTAATGAAGAGTTTTTTTTTTCTAGCCTAAAGTTTTTGTTTGTAATAAAAGCATTTGGAACCCGAGAAAAGAATCGTTTAACATTTTGGAATAATGTAGCTCTCAGTGACACCCCTTAAGTCTTTTTTTCCCGCAATATTTTATTTTAAGTATCATGCCTCCCGAATCTCTTGGTAAAGTTTTGGTTTACTATCTTTCTTTTTACCTGATAAACAGTTGAGTGCGACTATTTATTACAATACTTAGAATCTCGCTCCATGTATTTTAACTTTTTTTTTTTTTTTAAATATGATTCAAAGGCCTTTGTGTGTAGCTCAACTAATTTGTGAGATTCGTAATGATGATTTTAAAAAATGATATTGATGATAGAAAAACAAAACTAAAAATAATGTTTAAAAAAAATGTAAGTATGTCGACGGCCCCATTCAGCTATGATGTTTATTTATCTAATCATTTTTCATTAAACTGAAGCTTGTCATAGCTTTAAATTACGCACTGAACAGTTTTTTTTTTTTTTTCATATTAAAAAAAAATGTTGAAACATACATTTCGGCGGCCTTCAGTTAAGTAAATAAAATGAAAAACCTAAATAATGATCAAAGATAGTATTTACTTTAAAATTGTTGCAGAAAAAATAACTTTTTCATTTTTGTACCATTTATAAATTTATTATATCTAGTTCAAGGTTTTATTTCTGAGAAGCTTTTTTTTTTTTCTTTTCAAGCAATGACAAATTGCTATTTTTTTTCCATTTTCGACCTCAGTTGTCGTGAAGAGTTTTTTTTTTTTTTTTTTTTCAGATTGACCCCGGAGTCTGCCTCCGGGTGGATGTCCGGTGCTCCACCCCCTCGGACATCCAACCGACAAAAAAAGTTAAGGATGGTTTTTATTATTATTATTGCTTTTAATGCAATTAGTATAAAAATATTAAAGAAAACAAGCTGGTAAGAATAAGATCTAGAGGGGAAAATGGAACATCTATTAAGAAGAAACGTAACGGATCATTAAAAACATTTTAAAAAAGAATATCAAAGTAGCAATATTGTCTTTGAATTTGCCGAATAATCGAATTTTCTGAATAAGGAATTGTTTTGGGAAGTTCAAGGTGACCATGAGGGGGCGCAATTTCTTAAGTTCGCCACGAGCGTTGGACTTCCTAAGTACGCTACTGGGAATAAGTACTAATAAAAAAACTTAAGGTACAGTTTAGGAAAGGGTATTAATATTTCTGTCTTCAAAAAGACAAACCTACAACTCATCCCACCTAATGCCCTAATGGAATATCGCAAGATTTTTTTTTTTTTTTTTTGAAAGCGTTTGCATTTATTTATGCTGCGTAGAAAGATATTGCAGTTCAGTCACCAATTTACTCAGAAAAACAAGAAACATATTGTCAGTCACTAACTGAGAAGGTTTAAAGTTATGTCTAACAAATCTGCTACCAAATATAAAAAATTCACCTCTCCCAATAAAAACCTTTTTTTTTACTTGCACATTTATTATATGTAATATATAGATGTGCAAGATATATATATGTAAGATATATATATGCAAGATATATATATGACAATATATATATAAGAATATTAGCTAATTTACATTTTGTGGCAGTAGCATTATGAAAGTAAGAATAAAAATGTCACGTTTTTCTCTTCATCTATTTTAAGAGAAATTTTAGTTTTTTACTCTGCAGTAAAACTGTCAAACTGAATCGTTTAGAAGAGTATCAGACGTTTAAGAAGTTTATTTTTGTTTAAAAAATCAATATAAAAAGATCCCTCATACTGTTTGGTAAATTTCTTATTCATCTCTCGTTCTATTTCCATATACCTTGCTTTTCATTTGGTTATTTTCGAACATTTATAATGAACGTAACCATCGAATTTGCGGTTTTGGAGCGCTACAGTTCAATTCTTACAGTGCCCGACTTGAGTTTCAACACGACCCCAGTAAAGGGCTCCGCGAGAAATTCGAATACTCTCCAGGGCCGCCGTTTGAGGGGGGATACTGGACCTCTAGTACCGGGGCCCGGAGCTTGGGGGCCCGTAAGGTTATGAACATGTTTTTCCCAGTTTTAGTGTCAATAATTTCATCAAAAAAAAAAAATCTCGCTTTCCATTGCCGATTCTCAATATGAAACAGTTGCTAGTTTCAACATTGATGAATGAAACACGCTTGCGCAAAGGAAATTGCACCGCTTTTTAAAATCATCTGGCGATACAAATAACGTGAAAATAAAATCAGGTGCACACTTTCGTAACTAAAAAGTTCTTCCAAAAAAATTGTTTTTTCTCTCTTTTTTTTTTTTTTTTACAATTGCAAATGTGCTGAAACGACGGCATAAAAATATGCAATTTGGGGGGGGGGGGGGTGCATGGGGGCCCGGCATTAAAATTGGTACCGGGCCTCATTGCTGGTAGCGGCGGCCCTGATACTCTCCAAAGGGTCCACGGGACAAAAAAAAGTTTGGGAACCCCTGCTTTACAGTTAAGAACCCCCTTAATTACCCTAAAAACATCTCTCTCACCTGACGTCTCCAAAAATCTGTATAATTCAACATTGCAATTTTCTGAACACCAATTAGCAGCTGAAAATGAGATCTCTCATTGAATGTAAGTGACGAAAATAGTTTTTTTTTTTTTTTTTTTTTTTTTTTGTTTCCAATCGATTTCATTCTTTAGAAAACAAATAAATGAAGGGCCAGGGGGGAAAAAGATGAAAGTGACCAAAACGCGATTTCGAGAAAAACGAAGAACAAAGTTTGATTTCTCGTTCGTAACTCTTTGTGTAGTTGATAGTTTTCATGCACATTTCGGTCGATTCTCATCTATTTTTCCCACTTGTTGTTCTACCAGATGATAGTACTCCTTCATAGCCCCTAGATAGTGCTAATATCTCAAAATTGACGAAATAGTGACTTTCATCTTTTTTCCCCCTGGCCCTTCAAATGATTGCGCTTATCTAAGTTTCGAAATAAAATATGGTGGCGCCATCTTTGAGCAAATAACTCATTTTTTGCTGAAAAATAGTAATTTAAATTGAAATCACATTTTGAATTATTCTAAAGGAAAAGTATTTTTTGAAGTAGAAAGGGAATTCTAAATTTCATCATATTTTAATGATTTTAACGCATTTAAAACAACTCCTTGTAATTGAATGATTGACATTTAAATTAATAACCAATATTTCTCGAATGTCAATAATTCATTCACCCTGGTTGGGACACTGCTTGCGTTTTCAGTAGTTTCGTTCTTGTTGATTTCTAATGAATGCCAATTAGCACCCAGGGATGGGATCTTTAATTGATTATTGCTTGTAACATGAGATATCATTAACTTCACCAACTCGGACTTTTATGAAAATTTCAGAAATCATACTTTCCATAAATTCATTTACAATTTTGAAAAAAATCTATCATTCGCAATTGATGAGTAAGCATTTTTTGAGTTACTTTAAAAATAATTTTAGGAGTTCTAAACAGTAGTGTAACTGCTCATTTCAAAGACAATTTCATATACTTTTACTTGATTTGTAATTTAAATACTTTTCGCAAAATAAATATATACATGAAATTTTTCTCTAAAAATCACAAAAATTTTAAATTTTTTTTCGACAATTTTCAAAGTTTTCAAAACAGTATATGATTTTTAACTTATTTTAATGAACGAATCTAAAAACTATTAGATTGGGCCCATGAAAGGATCAGAAGTTACTAAAAACTGTAAGGTATAATTTAAAAAAAAAAAAAAAAAAAAAAACAATTTGGATGTATTCATTCAAATACAACAAAATCATACGTTTTTTATTTCAAAATTTTCAATAAAAATAATATTATTCATAATAATGATAAATAAAGAAATTGAGAAGACGGAAAACTAATAACTCGTGAATAAAGAGTAATAGATTACTAAAGAAAATTATACATGAATTTAAGTTGTCATTGAGTAAGATTTCTGAATTTTTATCAAAATCTGAGTTTTTTCGGTTGAGAGGAAGACTCTGAGAAGGTAATGGACAAGTACTAACAGCGTTCCAAAGTTCTTTTCTTTACATTTCACACTAACATTAATATGACCTACTTCAAAGACACAGAGTGCATTCGAATCTCTAAAATACATCGCTATCAGGGCCGTCATTTCAAGTTTTTCCGTGGGGGGGAGGGGGGGCAAAGGATGCAAAGACAATGCAATTTCATCAGAAAACAGCAAAACCCGAGCCCACTTATATGTTAAGACATTGATTTCTCAAAGCCATAGGGGAGGGGCAATTGACCTCCCCTGACCCCCCTAAATGACAGGCCTGATTCCTATATAGGAAGCAAATAATGTGCATGCTTTTACTCACACACTTCTGTTTCAGGTAATAAGTAACAGTTTTTGACTTGAATAGGTAACCGCTACAATTTATGCCGTATTATGATAAGAAAACTAAAGAAAATGTCCGTTCAGTTACAAATGACATGCTTTGTTAGAAAAAATATGACATTTCAGAATGTCAGTCACATTGTGTGTGGAGGGGGGGGGAGAGAAAGGAAAAATACAAAGAAAAGAGTTTGAATTTTGACAACTCGAATTCAAACTATGTTTTTCACAATGACGAATTGCAATAGGTATGTGTGTTGGCACGTACCTATCCTTCCTTATTCTTCGCCATCATGTCCAGCATGGGGCCTCTGATGGAGCCCGTGGGAACTGGCAATCTGAAAGAAAGACTACACGACGTCTAAGGTCCAAAAAGAAAACATATAGCAATTTGCCATTGCTAAAGAAAAACAATTCAAATGCTTCTGACATAGTTCTTGGTGATTCTTGTGTAAAATGATCCCCTGAATCCAAACATGACCTTTTTTATACCCTTTTTATATATAGGGGTAAGCAAATATGTAACACCAGAACATAATGTTTGAGAGGACGCTTTGATGCGAGGAATGTTTCTTCTCCATATACTTTATTAACCCTCTGACTGCTCAATTTTCTTAACAAAGTTGCTTAAATATATATATTTTTTAATGTATGAAAAACAAATATGAAATTAATATGTACTAAGTTAAACAAATACTGTTAGAAATTCCCTTTAATAAGACAAAACGTTTTACAAGGTTCAAGGATAAATCCTACTTCATGTCTTTTACACAAAATTCAAGCAACAATACTATTTTTGTCCACCCCCCTTTTTTTTGAGCAAGAAACTTTCGATGAAACCCTTTCTTTATTAAATTAGAAGGTATCGGGCTTGTAAATTCATTACCGACATTTGAACGATGAAACTGCAATTAAGGTTTTAAATTATGTCATGTCATGCACGTGAAAACCGTGGGATAAGCAAATTTTGCTACTTTGTTGTTGACTGTGGAAATTGCAGGATAAGAAGCTAAAGCATTAAGTAGTTTTGATTGAATTAGTAGGGTGGGTTGGGGTACTTTGGGTATAAAAATGACCTACTTTGAGCTTTCCAGTCTTGTAAAAAAAATTATATATACAGGGTGTCCACTCCAATCGTGGACCAATAGCTAATTTCTAAACCGTTAGAGATAAGCATATAGTTCATTTAGGAAAAAATCTCCAAATTATGAAAGGAATTTTGGGTCTATTCAATGTTTTTCAAAAAATCAAATTTTGAAAGAGTTACGAAATTTAAATTTTTATACAGCCCCCCAGTCCTATCAATCATATTTAGTAAAATATTCTTGACACTGTAACGTTTAAAACTAAAAAAAAATCACTCCTCTACGACAAAAATTGACCGAGTTATGACGTTTTGAAAAATCAAGATTTTGAAGGATTTCGCATACGGTCCCTTAACCCATTAATGCCTAGCGTCCCTTTTTAGGGACGGTCCAAAAAGGGGTCTGAATTTCCCCAAAATGAACATTTCAACCAAATAATGGTGTTCAATTAGTACCTTGGTATTGTTTCAATTCGTTATTAACAGATTGCAGCACATAACCATTGTAAAGTGCGTTCTGTAGCAGTTTCAAAATGATCTTTATCAAAAATGACATCGTTCACAATCTCAAGGAAAAAAGCTAAGTTTTCAAAGTTATTCCCAGATTCCCAGTTTATGTTAATTGCTGGTTTTATTTCTTCTTATAAAAGATCTTTTTAAATATTATATCGTAGGCAGAAAAAAATTTGAGTGAAAAAAGTATGTACCCTCTGGGGTCTATCGTAACTTTTAAGGGACGATTTTTCTTTCCTTAATAAAAAATTTATTTTTTACATAATATTTTTTTTATCATTTTTCCTGTTCATTAGACACTGTTTGTAACCAGTATACAAAATATCTTTGGGAAAAAAAATGTCAGGCATTAATGGGTTAAGTGATCTCTCGATGACGTCATGAAATAATGCAAAATCTTGATTTTTCAAAACGTCATAACTCGGTCAATTTTTATCGTAGAACAGTGATTTTTTTTAAGTTTTAAACGTTACAGTGTCAAGAATGTTTTACTAAATATGAATGATAGGACTGGGGGGCTGTATAAAAATTTAAATTTCGTAACTCTTTCAAAATTTGATTTTTTGAAAAACATTGAATAGACCCAAAATTCCTTTCAAAATTTGGAGATTTTTTCCTAAATAAACTATATGCTTATCTCTAACGGTTTAGAAATTAGCTATTGGTCCACGATTGGAGTGGACACCCTGTATATATATATATATATATTTTTTTTTTCTTTTTCTTGTTTCATCTTAGCATTGTGACTTTCTAGAAGTTTTTAACAAATTTCAAGTTAATAGATGCAATTGTATATTAAGAGCCGTTTTTTTTTAAGAATCAGGCAGTCAAAAAACTTGACATTTTTGATTTTGCTGAAAATTTCAGAATATGGTCTTTATTTAAAATTATTAAACACGTGTTTTTTAATTTTTTCAAAAAAAAATTTTTTCTTTCCGTTTTGGGAGGTCAAAGTTGGACTTTGCTCTTTATTTTCAATAAAAACATGCCAACTTAGATGAGCCAATACTTTTTGCTTTAGGAGTGAACCGTGGAACTGACAATTATTTTGTGTTCTACTATATCCCCACTAACTGTAAGTACATAAATATTTGTGGACGACTCTTGGCACAAAGGTCAGAGGTCACTCAAAGTTGGACGAAAAATAGTTTTTTAATGCAACTTTGACCGACCAAATCTTCTTGTGGAAACGGTGCACCACGGTAGTGGTGCACCGTTTCCACAAGTAAATACCCACCAAAGAGTAGTATCCAAAAACATAAAGATATGTGTGGTTGATATTTTGCTTATCGAAATATTTGACTCTGAAGTTGCAGAAATCGCAAAATCACGTGACTTTGAGGGTCATTATCTCCTTGCAGCATGAGTGACCAGATTAGAGATGAAAATGGTCGGAAAAAAACCGGAAATTTTCGGAAAAAAACCGGGTTTTTTCCGTTTTTTTCCGAGGAGGTTTATTTCCATTCCGGAAAAATTGAATTTTTCCATTTAATTTTTAAGAAAGAAATGACTAGAAAATCTTTTGCTTGTATAATTGTTAGAAGTGTTAATTTATTGAATCCTGCATTTTTGTTTTTCATTTAAATCCCCTAAACATCTTGATGCAAAAGCATGTAGCCATTATTTTCGTTTTTTTTCCTTATTTAATTACATTGCAGGTATCAAAGAGCATTTTTTTTTTAAATCGTGTACAAAATACTAGTTTTTTAGGATAATTATGAAATTTGGACACTGAAATTGTGCTAAAATGTTCAATTTCTGGTCATACTCCCCGATAATTTTCAGCTTAGAAAGCAGAAAAAAAGATAAATAAAATGTATCCAGTTTTTAAGGAAATACTTGAATATTGGCCATTTTATAAACATTACGTTCTCAGCTCTAGGACAGCTCAATTTTTAATTGAAAATGTTAAAGCTATAGTAAATAAGTACAGAAATGTATGTTAAAACACATGTTAATATTTTGTAATAAGTAAACCACTGCTCAATTAGGTAAAGAAATAATTCTGATTAAATTCCAACTTTTGTAAACACAACAGATTTTATAATTGGCCTACTATTAGTGTATTTTTGACATTAAAAGTACATAAATTATTTCTTATGAAAAATTACATATCGCCACTGAAAGGTAAAATTATTTCATTATTGATAAGTGCTTATGCACAAAAATTTTCATTTATTAATATGAATTCTTTCATACAAAATGCATTACCCCACTTTTTAACTGATTTTCTTTATGTACTTCCTCTACTTTGTGTATGTATAAAATAAACTGTCACATACATATTTAATTTTATATCATAGATTTATCAATTTTCTGATAAAAATTGTTAATTTCCTTTTGGTATTTAGATATTTTCCAAAATTTTATATTAATATGCTATATTACTAACATTATGACAGCATATTTACAAACAATTTAATAACTTAATTTAAATAGTTTACATATCTTTCAAAGATTTTTATATGTCTAACAATTCAGAGTTCAAATCGTACCAAGATAATAATTATTAACGTTCTGTTTATTTAAAGTAGCACAAAATATAAAATAAATAACTAAATAATAATAAAAAAAACTATATTAAAGTAAGTACACTTACCTTTATTGCAAATTCCAAGCAGAATTCAACGCTATCAACTATTAAAACTCTCTCAACACAACAACTGTACACAGAAACTTTTTTAACAAAACCAACGTCCTTTTAGTGAAGAACTAATTTTACTTCTTCATGAAATGAATAAGCATAACTTCAGCCACAAAACGAGGTTTCCGCTGACTATGCGAACTAAATGTATATTGCCGTGCTTGCTAAGCACATAGTTGAATCTGCAATTGAGCTCAAACTGAGATATAGCATTTTAAAGAGCTGCGCCTCCATGCATTTTGTTGTGATGACTTTTTATTCAGCAGATTAAAAAAAAAAAGTTTCCAATCACAAATGACGACTAAACATTTTGTTAATAACACATACGACACAGAGAGCAACCTCTGGTTAATAACTCTGGTTTTGTTGAAAAGTTGGGGTACGACTATTGTGCTTAGCAAGGCAGTGCAGTAAGTTGAAACTATAGTTTAAATTTTGTTCAGGTTTCGAAAACATTACGCAGTTTATAGTTTTCTATTAGAAAGGTTTAAAAAAAAGTCATTTAATTTTTATTTGGATTTAGATTGGGTGGGGAAAAACCAGAACTCAATAGTTTTCATTTTTAGATAGTGAGGTTATATTGATTGCAAGGGAGAAAAATCATTCTGATTTTTCTTTCAAACAGTATTATTGACGTTTGAAAGTATCTACTTATTATTTTAAGTTTTAAAGACAGTCTAAAATAGAAAATTTAATTGTAAGGATAGACACAAATTGTAAGGGTTAGATTTAATTGTAAGGGTTAGTTAATTGTAAGGGTTAGACACTGTTAATATTGGGTCATCCAATATTAACAGTGAAGTGATGATATGATTCATTTATGGGTTTGACCAAGAAAGCTTTGAGTCATAAAACAGAAAGGCTATTTTTTCCCTTTTAAAACCTACCTAATTATGCGTATTTCTGCCATCAGGAAAAAAATTATGTGTTGATTGCATATATTTTTAATGATTAACCTTTTAAATGGTCCCAGAAAAACAAAACTATTAAAAAACGCTCTTTTTAATTGTAAAAAAGTCAATTTTTCATTTTTTTCCAATTTTTCCGGAAAAAAACAGGAAAAAAACCGGTTTTTTTCCATCACTTCAAAATTTCCGGAAATTTTACATCTCTAGACCAGATACAAAACTAGTTGGAGTAGAAGCCTTTCTTGTCCTAGAAATACAATCCGTTAACAAACCTATGGCTACTCTTTCACTTTTTGCATAATTCTTCTCTAAACTTTGAAAAATGAGTGTTTTTCGGCGTTAAGGAAAAAGGCTAATTACCTGTTTTAAAATAGGTATTGCTATAATTTGTAGCATTATTATATCCCAACTTTCTAACTAGCTGAAATGGCATCTAAAGATGGTTATACAGTTGAAACCAAATTGAAAATGAATTGTCGAAAATACTCAGTATACGTCAAAAACCATATTTTTTTATTTGTCCAGGCGACGTTTTTTTTGTTACAGCTCTTTATTCCGTTCGGTTCCGACATGGTAAGCAATTTATGTACTTCTTGTCGTTCTAGTTGCTGTAAAACAGGAAAGCAATGTATCTTAAGTCTGATATAAAGCAATATATCCTGTCATATCAAGTTTATAATGCTAAAAGAATATTTTGAAATGGACAATAAACACAATAAAAAAAAAAAAACTTCTGTTCAGCTGTGCCCTCTTGGTCGATGTTGTGAATGTCATCAAAAACTCAACTTTTTCACAAATAAGAAGCCCCTTTAGCAGAATGTCACTTCTTAAAAATCTTGGTACATTAAAGCCCCATGGTGCAGGTCTGGAAATTTTTGATGACATTCATGATATCGAGCAAGAGGGCTCAGCTGAATAAGTAAGTTTTTTTTTTTTTTTTAGATTAGGTCTATTATCCATTTCAAAATATTCTTTTACATTAAAAACTGGATATGACAAGAGAAATTACTTTATATCAGACTTAAGATACATTACTTTCCAGTTTTACAGCAACTAGAACGACAAGAAGTACATAAATTTGCTTACCACGTCGGAACCGAACGGAATAAAGAGCTGTAACAAAAAAAAACGTCGCCTGGACAAATAAAAAAATATGGTTTTTGACGTATACTGAGTATTTTCGACAATTCATTTTCAATTTGGTTTCAACTGTATAACCATCTTTAGATGCCATTTCAGCTAGTTAGGAAGTTGGGATATAATAATGCTACAAATAACAGCAATACCTATTTTAAAACAGGTAATTCGCCTTTTTTCTTAACGCCGAAAAACACTCATTTTTCAAAGTTTAGAGAAGAATTATGCAAAAACTGAAAGAGTAGCCATAGGTTTGTTAACGGATTGTGTTTCTGGGACAAGAAAGGCTTCTACTCCAACTAGTTTTGTATCTGGTCACTCATGCTGCAAGGAGATAATGACCCTCAAAGTCACGTGATTTTGCGATTTCTGCAACTTCAGAGTCAAATATTTCGATAAGCAAAATATCAACCACACATATCTTTATGTTTTCGGATACTACTCTTTGGTGGGTATTTACTGATATATACACTACCGTGGTGCACCGTTTCCACAAGAAGATTTGGTTGGTCAAAGTTGCATTAAAAAACTATTTTTCGTCCAACTTTGAGTGACCTCTGACCTTTGTGCCAAGAGTCGTCCACAAATATTTATGTACTTACAGTTAATGGGGATATAGTAGAACACAAAATAATTGTCAGTTCCACGGTTCACTCCTAAAGCAAAAAGTATTGGCTCATCTAAGTTGGCATGTTTTTATTGAAAAAAAGAGCAAAGTCCAACTTTGACCTCCCAAAACGGAAAGAAAAAAATTTTTTTTGAAAAAATAAAAAAACACGTGTTTAATAATTTTAAATAAAGACCATATTCTGAAATTTTCATCAAAATCAAAAATGTCAAGTTTTTTGACTGCCTGATTCTTAACCCTACACTGCATGATTTTTTATTTTTCTTAGAAAAAAATATATGTGTTTGTCAATGTAATAAGAAAACTTGGAAAAATATTTTAAAAAATTAACTCAAAATTTTCACCACTTTCTAATTAAAAATAGTTTTGTTGCCAAATGGCTACACCATGCATTCAACAGACAAAAATTATTTTAAATGATAGTCTTGAAATTAGTTTTTTTTTTTGTAAAAAAATAGAGGAATTGAATATTTGGTGCAATGTACTCTTGTAATCCTTTACATTTTGGCATTTTACATTATTATTTATTTATTATGTGTTCTTTCCGATGATTAATTCTGTCAAATCTGATATATTTTGGAGGCTCTCTCGCGCAAGCTTTCTTTTTTTTTTTGGTTTGTAACTCTCTCTAGTTCCTCTGTAGCTAATGGTCCCCATCTTTTTAATACGCTTTTATTAATTTCACATGTAGGTTTGTTTGTATGTATGTATGTAACTCTGAATAAAAGATAAAATTTACGTTCTTTGCAAATATAAAAGTAATATATTTAATATTATTTTTAGTACTAAAGGCTAAACTGTATTGCATGTTGATGTATTATAAGAGCATGCAAACTTAAGTGCGGATATTCAGTAGTTTTGAAAATCAGAGAGAAACCCGCGATGATCACAGCGCATTCCTATGGAAAAGTGTATTTTTTAGTTTTTTTCAAAACTATGTTTTAAAATAATTAATGATTTTACTTGTCCGTGTAAGCACAACGTTTGTGCTAACTGAAATCCAAAATGAACACGTTTTGAAGACTTTTCCCTATTGATTTTTTGTTTGTTCACTCTGTGGAACATCAACTAAGCATTAATAATTGCGA
Source organism: Uloborus plumipes (assembly GCA_038373865.1). Lineage (NCBI taxonomy): Eukaryota > Metazoa > Arthropoda > Arachnida > Araneae > Uloboridae > Uloborus > Uloborus plumipes. The sequence goes on along the minus strand of JAXGGA010001375.1, from coordinate 60,750 downwards.
GGTCTAATAAACGGTAGAACAGCCGAAAGTACCTTTTTTGGGTCCGCATGATTATTTTATACCTTCCAAAAAGAGAAAGAAGCTAGCGCGAAACATAAACAAAGCACATACTTCATGAACTACAGAGATGAATCGAAGTGTTCTCTGGATGTTTACTGCATAATGTTGCCAAATGGCTACAGACATGTATTATATCCTAGATTTTTTCCAAATAAATATTTTGATGTAAAACGCATCTTGAACGAAAGATAAATGTTTATTTTATTCATGTTATTTCTTTAAAAGACAAAGAAAAATATTTCATTGGAAAAAATAATTTCAAAACTTGGTAGTTTAAGTGATTTTAAAAGCTATCTATATGGATTCATTTAAGAGCATGTAACAGACCAGTGCTGCCATGTATGGAGGATAAATGGTAATAATTGCTTTAAATACACCCAATACTTGCTTTTTATGCATTGAGTTGCCTTATGATTATATTCTGCTATTCATAAGGAGGACAAATTGCCCATGTATCCAATTGGCAACACCATGCAGTGTAGGGTTAAAAAAAACGGCTCTTTAAAGGCTAATTAAGTTTCACTATACCTAAATTACCCCGTGTACGGGGGAATTTGGATATAGTAATGGTGAGAGAGCAAAGAATGGTTTTTAACAACTACCCTACTTAATTTTTTCAAACTTATGTTGAATGTAAGTATAATATAAATAATGAGATAGTATAAATACTAATTTTTATGAGTATTAAGACAAATTCTGGGTTACAAATAAAACAAATTCTAGGTTATATACAAAAAATTGCACAAAATGACTAATCAATTATGGAATGGGCAGTAGTTTTTTGTGAGAGAACATTCAAGCAAATTTAAAAAATCTTCCATTACAGTATGGAACAGGAAATGTATCTGAAATCTGTCCCAACTTAACCCATTCAACATCATCCTCGTCCGGGAAAATGTAACGTTGACCGTCACCTTCACATTTCTTTAAAAATCTAACGCTATAAATTTCTGGACTTTCAGGGTCTTGGGCAATTATTTGCCCCCTGAATTCTTTTTGAGTTTTCCCACATTCACTCTGATAGTTTACTGGCATGATCCTACATGGCTTGTAGAAGGCTGGGAAAGGTTATCTTCACTTTTTACTTTTGTTTTCTCGAACTGACTCATCTTAATAGTTTTTGTAGATTTTTTATTTTAACAGGTTTCTCTGAAAGGTTTTTGAATCTTATAGCTTTAGGCAGGGCCGCCGAGAGGGGGGGGGCAGCAGGGGCAAAATCCCCGGGGCCCGGCCCAAGAGGGGGCCCGGGATGCGAGTTTAAAAAAAAGGCAGTTTTTTTGGTTAACTGAACTTCATTTTTGTGTAGGCAAAGCAAAAACATCTCGCATCTACATGTGTCCACAGCAACGCAACGAGTGCTTGTAGCCCAAATCCTTAGGGGGCTATCTTCTGTAGTACTTACCAGGCATTTCTTACGTGTACAATGGAAAGTTTTAATGAACTTTCAAAGTGAGGAATAACGCTTTTAATAGTCAAGAAATGCAATTTTTTTCAAAGGATTTTAAAACACATACACGTGTAATTTATGTAAATATGTATTATTAATTTTGTGAAGTAGTGATAGAATTATTAATAGTTATTAGTAAATTGAAGTAGGAATATTATTTGTAAATTTGTGTTATGTATTTCTGATTTATTTCATACGCATTTATATCATAGCATACTTAAGTACAGCACACGAGCAGATTATAAAAATATGAAACACATAAAAATATAAAATTGGAAGAAAATTTAGAAACACTGTTATTTTTCTTCTCTGTACCGAACGTAAGTTGTCTTAGTATTGAAGATTTTTTTTTGGGAAGGGGGGGGGGCGCATGTCAGTACTTTGCCTCGGGGCCCCGGTAAACCTCTCGGCGGCCCTGGCTTTAGGCACAATAGTGGGCTTGTTTTTTCGCTTTTGTAGTCCGCTAAAATAATCATTTGTCTTTCTAAATGGTAAATGAATGGTATACCCAAATTACCCCGTGTTTTTAAATCATTAATTACATGAAAACTAATGATGATAAATTTTTCAATTTAATGACGAATTAGAGCAGACATATGTAATGCATACTTTCCAGAATTTGAAAAACATAGAGTCACATGTTCATTCGCAACACTATTTGTAAGTAGTTGGTTCGCATTACACTGTCATCTTCAAAAAGTTTTTATTTTTTATCAATTTCAATAAAAGTGTCGGAAACATTTTTTCAGCATATTCTCATAGGTATGGAGGATGTTTATAACTAAATTTTTGTAGGTATCTCAAATGATTATTTTTCATTTTATTCAATAAAATGTAATTTAAACCCAAATTCCCCCGATTACCTAAATTACCACGACCCACCCTACTAATATAATTGATAGCTATTACTTCAGATTTAGCATTCCTCTATTTTTGAAAAACTATAGCCTTGCCTCCCCCCCCCCCCCCGCCCCCGAACAAACTTCTAGCTACTTGCCTGCATTGCTGAAATATTTTTACAGTACATACACTTTTCACTCATGCATTCAATTTCATACAGGAACAAAAATTAAAGATGAAACAAGAAAAGAATATAACTTGGCTAAATTTTTATTTCACAAATATAACATTTATGTACAGACTTCCAAATTGAAGGGAAGAAGACTAAAAACTATGTCACCAAAATTTAACTTTCAGAAGGCTTTGTCTTAGCAGCAACAGCAATGCCTATTAAAATAGCAGCTACAGTAAATCCCTGAGACAAAACTCGAGCTCTCATCAGCAACTGTGATCTTCGTTTATTACCTGATCTCATTGATAAGATCCCAAGAGTAAGAGCAGTAGTTGTAGCGAGTATCCCTACATGTTTTCAAAAGAGTGAATGACGACAATTTAGAGACAAGAAACACTTTTAACATTAAAATAACATATAAATCAAAGGCAATATACTTAAACATTTTTAACAATATATAATAAAATACACAGGGATGCACAAGCTATGGCTAGTGAGCTAAAAGTGGTCCGCAAAGCCTGTTAAATTAGCCAAGCCAAGGGCCAGTTCTTTAAATATATTTTTAAATTATTATTATTATTATTGAAGACTATTTTTCTCTTATTTAAGAAATATTTACTATTTGTGGTTCAATTTAGCAATTTCAGGAACTGTCGTTTATCGGTACCACCTTCACAGAATTGCACTAGCAAAATAAAGACACAAAAAAAAAAAAAAAAAAAAACTCAATATAAAATAAAAAGGGCGCCTTCACTATTTGAAAATTACTGCTCAGCTTTAAAAAAAAATGTGCACCCCAATATTGGTTGATGAGAAATAAGTAGGGATGGACCGGATATCCGGTAATTATCCGGTATCCTGCTAATATTTTAAGCATCTGGTACTTCCGGATATCCGATTCGGCTGACCGCCCCGGGATACGGATATAAGGAAGATTTTTGCAGGATATCCGGCAAAGTATCCGGTATTGATGTGGGAGACATCCGGAATTGATCTGAGAGTTATACGGTATGATGTGACGACCTAATTGAATATTTTCTTTTTCACAAAAATCCCAGTTAAAAATCTCATTGTTTGATATACCTTTTAGGTGATGTAATTACTTTTCATCTTTCCTTTTTACCAATTTTCGCTTCTAAAACAAAAATTGTATGTTATTCTTCCTACTTTGTACTGGACATGAAAGCATTCTGCATATTTGATTTTTCACAATTTCCAGATAAAGTATGATTGTCTTCAGCTTTTCAAAAATATTTTAGTTAGTATATTTAGAAAGAAAAAGCTACAAATATTCAAGAATAAATGTGCGACAAATGGTTGAAAAAAACTTACGATCATATCGTTAGTTCATAAAAATTAATCGCAGTAGCTTTTAATATAAATTCTCAAATTATTTTATTTATTGAATTCTTTTATTTTTAGTTTTTGTACTTCTAAGAAAAATTGTGATCTACTAACACCCAATGATGTTGTAATTAGATATTTTTTACTTTGCCACTATTATTGCTTTATTATTATAATTGAAAATAACAAACTGAATAACCTATCTAACATTGGCAAAAGTGTTCTTCTAGATAATGTAAACATCTGTCCCTATGAATCGTCGCAACTTAGGCATGCTTTTATGGCATGATTATGGCATGGTCATGCTATTAGGCATGAAAGAGAGTTTGAATGTGTGTAAAGAAATTTTGAATTTTGCACTTTGTTTCTTTTTGTAATCCCTTCATTTCAGAAAAGATATTTCTCTGCTACTAGAAGAATCTGTTCACGTCTGTCACGCCGCTCCGTAACTCCTTGAGAACATGTTGAGCATGACCCTCAATAACATTCAATCGAGTCTCGATAACTCGAAGCTTTATACACTCAAATATACCTTTATTTCAAAGTTTTCATTTGGTCCCAAATTCTTGAAAAGAAGGTAGGAACTGCTTGTAACTCGAACTATCAATAACTCTAAGCTTTCATCCGGTCCTTTGGGACTATGAGCTATTGAGACTCGACTGTTTTTGAGATGTAAATTTGCATCTTTAGAAAGTGTTTTGTTTTTAGGAATTTTAAGTAATACTTTAAGTCAATTATTTAGATATAAGTTTATTAATAAGCATACTTGCCAACATGTCTACTTAGAAATCTTACAATTTCGTACTAAGACAATATCATATTTCTTAATGAAAATCAGACATTAAATAAGTTATCATAATTGTATCACTGTCACTTAAGTTTTCTTTCATTTTAATTTTTCTTCAGATTTTCAACTAAATAAAAGAATTTCAGCTATGCAATTGATGTGAAGTATGTGATGAATAGCAGCATGCTGGTAAGGAAAAAAAACATGAATAAAAAAAATATATAAAATAAAATACAGGGGGCTTTGGTAGTCATGTTAAAATAACTTCCAATTTTCAAAAAAATAAAATACTTTCACTGTGCAAAAGGACTGAAATCTTGACATGTGAAGCAAATTTTTCGTTGACTACAGATTTTTTTTTCAAATAAATTTATTAATTATAAAAAAATGTAACAAGTTCATTTAAAATAGCGATATATGTCAAAATAACTTTAACCATCAACAATATTAAAACACTGACAAGATGTAAAAGGATTTAAATGTCAAACAAAAGAAGCGATTGTACCAGAATCGAGGGTAAAATGGGAAGGAAAAAATTTATAAATTATTAAAATAAACAACTAAATGCAGCAAACCCCAGACAGCAAATGGAAATATAACCTAAAACTTTCGCAAATTTTAAAATATTTTCACGATGCAAAAGGATTGCGGTTTTCACCACGCGAACAAGTTTTCCGCGAAGTATGCGTTCAGTACTGAAATATGATGAAGTTTAGGCTCTCCCTCGCATATTAACACATGTAACGATGAATTTTAAAGAAGCCGTAGTTAAAATTTAGTCATATGAAAAAAAACCCTTGGAATTGATGAAAACGCTGTAAAAAACTTATGATTTTACACCTTTCCCATACGATCGTACAACAGGGCAAAAAAACGTACATTGTATGGCCAAAACGTACAAGTTGGCAGGTATGCATAAGCCATTTATTTCTTTGGCAAAAGAAGGAAAAAATGATCCGCCCCAGCTTCAAATTGCTAGGACTTAAAATGCAATTTAAGATTAAACTGAAATGCAACAACAAAATCATTTGCAATGCACAGCACAAAAAATGCTTCTGACACCCTTTCTGCTGATTTTTATGTATGTAAACAAAAAAATCTTGGAAAAACACTTATTTTTCTTTGGTCCTAGATTTTTTATGTTTCAAACTGTCCACTCCGTTACAAGCCTTTCAGAAATAAAATAAGCAATTGCATTCAATGTGATATTTTTTTAAAGAAGTACAAGTAATGTATCTGGTGTGATTACTTTGATACATTGAATTATACAGGGTCTCCACTCCAATCGTGGACCAATAGCTAATTTCTAAACCGTTAGAGATAGGCATATAGTTTATTTTGGAAAAAATCTCCAAATTACGAAAGGAATTTTGGGTCTATTCAATGTTTTTCAAAAAAATCAAATTTTGAAAGAGTTACGAAATTTAAATTTTTATACAGCTCCCCAGTCCTATCAGTCATATTTAGTAAAACATTCTTGACACTATAACGTTTAAAACTTAAAAAAAAATCACTGTTCTACGACAAAAATTGACCGAGTTATGACGTTTTGAAAAATCAAGATTTTGAAGGATTTCGCATACGGTCCCTCTCCATGACGTCATGAAACAATGCAAAATCTTGATTTTTCAAAAGGTCATAACTCGGTCAATTTTTGTGGTAGAAGAGTGATTTTTTTTTTAGTTTTAAACGTTACAGTGTCAAGAATGTTTTACTAAATATGATTGATAGGACTGGGGGGCTGTATAAAAATTTAAATTTCGTAACTCTTTCAAAATTTAATTTTTTGAAAAACATTGAATAGACCCAAAATTCCTTTCGTAATTTGGAGATTTTTTTCTAAATAAACTATATGCTTATCTCTAACGGTTTAGAAATTAGCTATTGGTCCACGATTGGAGTGGACACCCTGTATAGTCAGCAACTAAAATAAGCCTAAAATTCTTTGCTGATGATAGTTTTTAATTTGCACTGTGGGATGTCCACTCTGTTACAGTCGCATAAATGGTGCAAAAAATATTTTTTCTTGAAATTGCAGGCAGAATTAGTTTTACGATGTTTAGTTCATTTTATACTTGTTCTGTAATTAACTTTTCTTTACGATTAGAAATATATTTTTCAAACCTCATTTGTCTCCTCTGTTACACAAAGTAGTCAAACTATTCAAAACCCTTAATGAATGACAAGCCATTTACACTTTATTATGCACAAATAAACAGAGAATAATTTTTAAAACAGCGATTAGTTGGGGAAAATTACTTCATTTGACAAACTTAACTCGACAATTTCAGACATGATTTGTACCATTTTGGCTGGAATAATCCATAAATATAACATTTGCATCTAAGAATGTATCTTTGTTTTTTCAAAATGAAGTTGAGTTTTGAGGTGATTGTTTAAGAATTAGTTTATTAATTTGTTTTTTTAAAAAGTGAATGTGTTTAGCATGACTCTTAATGTATTTAAAATGATAATTTGCTACTTTTAAGAATGTGTATCTTACTTTTTTGGAACTGAAGTAAAATTTCAAGTTGATTATTTAAGTATAAGTTTATTCATTTGTTTTTTAAAAAGTGAACAGCTTTAACATAACTCTTAAAAATATATTTAAGCTACTGATTTGAATCTTCAGAAAATATGTACCTTTGTTTTTTGGAGTTAAATGAAATTTTTAATTGATTATTTGAGTATAACTTTATTATTATTATTTTTTTTTTAACACGGTGGTCCTGTTTTAATATTTTCTTCTTCAACTTATATGTAAGAAAAATTACATGCGATTATTCTTTAAAAAAAAGAATTTCAAAGCAAAATTGTGCTTTATATTATTGCAAAATTAGAAATAAGAAAATGTGTTACTTTGTAATGAAGTTTAAATTCATAAAATTCTAATAAAATATGTATTAATTTGAAAAAAAAAAAAAAAAACGTTTATCTGAGCTTGGTTTTTTTTTCTTTTTTCTTTCTTTTTTTGTAAATCAATTATCGTGTATATAATATTGGTGAAATATTTAATAACTGTATCATTTACATAGAAACTTATTGAAATGATATTGAAACAGAAAAGCTTTAAAATTTAAACTAAAAATAATTAAAAGTTTAAACTTTTTAGAATAAAAATAAGCGAACATGCAATGTAATTGTTTTGCCGGATATCCGCAGGATATCCGGTATCCGGCTTGCGATGAGCCACCGGATATCCGATATCAGGTATCCTGCAAAATCACTATCCGGTCCATCCCTAGAAATAAGTAATTATTATTACAGTAAAAAATTGGATTAAGTTGTTTATTTGTTGATGAAATAAAAAATATGAACTAGAAAAGCAGACCAACATGTCACAACTTACCCTACAACAGGACACAGGTAGTGTTTACAAGTGCCACCCTCTATCACTAATAATAATAATTTTATAAAGGCAACCAACATATTCACATTTGCAATGAAAACTGCAAAAATTACAATAATAAAAAGCAATTAATAACAAAATTTTGACGTTAATTTAACACAAACATTTGGTGCTCCGGGAAGTTTTTGAGGCAAAAAAAAAAAAAAAATGTATTATATTGTTTTGATTAGGAATATAAACCTGTGCCTATCCCTAAAATGCATGGTCAGGAACTAGTTTTTCATGATTGAATCATCTTTGACTGACCAGTATATTTAAAGCTATCCTTTACCTTACTTGTTTTTTTTATCTGAAATTAAAAAAAAAAAAAAAAGAAATGGAATGAAATAAATGAATCTACCAACTTGAAAACAAAAATCTGTTAGTGAACCAACATTCTTTATGTACCATAGTTTGCTCTTCAATTGAGTTTTATGATTAAGATCACAAAACACAATCTAGGGCTAAAGAAACTAAGGCCCCGTTTATGCAGCAGGATTCAACCCGGCGTCAACCCGGCTTTCCCCACCGAGGCCGTGTTTATGCACCGACCCGGGGTGAAACCGGTTTCAAATGGGGTAGAAATTTCTCTCCTTCATCAATGAGGTATTGAAGGTGGATACTCCTGCATTGAATGTACGGTTGTTTATTTTACTTAGCCAAAGTATCGTTAGTGCGCAAGGAAAAACTAACAAAAAGAAGAAAACTGAAGATCTCTGAAATCATTTTTAACAAATACGGAAATAATATTCGATTAACTGATACTTTTGTTCAAACAGAAAGATTAGCAATACTGAAAAATAAATTATATTATCCTCAAATTCCTAAATTTAGAGCTTTTTTCCTAAATATCCTTAAGTTTACATACTTTTTCGACAGATTTTTGCTGAAAAAAAGGAAGTTACTATTCGATAAATTAAACTTCGTTCTACTAAGTCTTAATCACTATATCTTATATTTTCGATTTAAGTGGCTTCAAAATTGTATGTGGTAAAAATCACTTTTTCAGTCAAGAATTGCGCGTAGTACACAGACTTCGTAGTGGCTTTGAAAAAAAAATTAAGACAATATTACAAAAAATCCAGGTCACTTTTGATATTGAGCAAAAATTTAGTAATGCACATGTGTACCTATATACAAGTATAATATTGAACTGTACATTATTTTCTTATTGCCAATGTCACGTTATCACTTGTTGTAATCCTAGTTTAGTGGTGATGTGTTTTTCCCCCTCGACAGCTAGAGTTTAAAACTATTCATTAGGTGTAATATATTCTTTAAGCATTGCTTCTTTTTCTGAATAAAAATGTATTTTAATAAAAAAAAACTAAATAAAATATTAACACTTATGCGATTAATGCGCTGAAATGCATTCAGCATAGTTATTTCTTCTAAGCAAAAGCAATTTTAGTACAAAAAACAAATCGCATCCTCCTAATTGGCCCCTAAGTTAATCGTCTTAGTGCCCATTTACCGATTAATGAGTGCATTTTTAATTTCAACTTTTAAAAATTATGAGTTTAGAGAAAGAGTTAGGAAAAAAGGTTATCTTATTTATTCCTAAGGACAAACTGAAAACATGTTTGGAAGCCCTAAAATTTATAAGTCTGCAAAAAATCAGGAAGATCAGAACCTAAAAGAGAGCTATCAGAAATCTAAAAAATTAGGACAAATCAGGACAAAATATTTTTATCAGGAGTATCTGGACAATTATGAAGTCTGAGCATATTGGTATGATGTCAATCTAATGGATTTGTCAACACAATCTTAGCAAACAAAATGGAGAATTTTAGACCAGAAAATTCAAATTTTAGTTACTACTTTACAGAAAATTTTATCCGGAAACCAAAAAACAGGCAATTTTTTTTCACAATTTTAGCGCCATTTTATAAAACCAATTTCTGAAAGGGAGATTTCTTTTTCTAATATAAACGCTTTTTTTTTATAAAAGCCATATTGCGCAGGATTAAAAAAAAATTAGTACAGAAACAAGAAATAAAATAAAAGGGTCAACTTGCAACAATTAAAGGTCATCTTGTAAAATTAAAGGGTCAACGGGCCAAAACTACCAAAACATTTCCCGAACGAAAACATGTCAAGTGCATTCATAAACTTTTTTCAAATTTCATTCCAACTGAAAACTGAAGGAATAAATACGGATGCATTCTATTGCATTAAAAAAAATGTGTGGCAAAATTGGCCTATTAGAACGAAAACCCTGTTTTTTTTTAAATACCATCTCTTCCCCTATACCCCTATTTATTACAGACTGTCCAGCATATTTTTTATGAATAGAAATTGTTTTTCGCAGTATTGTCAAGAAATGCTTTTGTTACTACACATTTCATTTTAAAATTTTGAGATTAAGGAGTTTTTTTTTTTCCCCCCAAGAATTGGAAAGTATTCCCGAGAATGATGATGTTTGCCCACTATAAAATAAGTTACAAAATATACTGGAAAGTGCATAAGTATGTATGTAAACGGGGCCTATGTTTTGAAATCAGTAAATTTGTGCAATATTGTGAATTATGAAAGAAAGGCATAACGTCCAAGCTAATTTCAAATCAACAATTTGAGGAATAAAAACGAAAAACAACTTTCGCGACTTTCACGAAACCAGAACCTTTCCGCAAGGGATTCTGGGGAAAAGGTAGAGAAATCGCCTTTTGTCAAAAACAGGTCTTGTTGAAAACCCGGCTTCAATGCTGCATTTCTCCTCCTTCTGCTTCACGCCGGGTTAAAGCCGGAGCATGCATAAACGTGGCCTAAGGTGGCATTTTATCAGGAACAGTTTAGTGTGAAGATAATAAAGCAACTGAAGATTAAAGAAATATCATTAGCATTTATTATAGCGAGTTTCAGTCTTGACAATGCACAATGCTACAGTTGGAGAAAACTCCTCGAAGTGCCTTTTTAACCCATGACACAATAAGGAACGGTTTTATAAGTTAGACTTGTCTGTGTATCTATCAATGGCACTCTAGCGCTTAAACTGATGGACCGATTTTGATTTTGTTTTGTTCAAAAGGTAGAGTTGATTGAGAGTATTCTTAGCTAGGTCCTGCCTTTGTATGACATTAATGAACAAAGATATTAATTAAAAAGCTTTACACCTTTTTCCACAATTTTTGAAGTGAAAACTTGTTTAGAAATTTAAAACAATAGTATCAAAAGAAAGAAAACATTTTTCTACATCTGACAGAATGTTTTTGGTACTTGAATGTTACATAGAACTCAAATTATAAAGTTTTTTAGCAAATGCAGTTAAGCCTTAAATTTATGAGATTGAATTTGATCTCATGTTGCTGATGAGGAAAGAAAACTCAATGATTTAAATTTTTATCTGTTGCTTGTTTCTATTGGTTAACTATTAAAATGCTTGTAATTGGCTTTAATGTAAAGATCTTCTATTTTCCCTCTGTAATCTGCTTTAAAATGCTTTCTGACTAATGATGTTTGTTTTTAATATGACGTCGGCAATCAGGGTCGGGGTTTTATTTAATTTTTAATTTAGTCTTAGTACTTGTTAAATGGTCAATGTCATGGTTGATGGCCTTTTTGTAATGCCAAAAAAGATTAATTTAGATTACAAAAAGTAAACTCAGAGGTGCAACAGTCCATGAGGGCCACTGTGCCCATCTCAGTTTCTGTGAACAAGGACACTGGTGTACAAGACGGTTACGTAGTCAGTCAACAGCCTCAGGCCATTAATTTAAAGATTGTTTCACCCTTATAAAAATAATTTTAAAAAAACACACACACAATTCATAATTTTGACTGTTTCTTGAAAAAATACTTAAAACATTAGATTTTCAGTGAATTTCTTTGATCAAATTATAAACTTCTGACTGCGTTGTAAAAAGGCAGACTCGTTGTGTCACCAGGGGAGAATAAATTGATAAAAGAAATTTTGCCGATGAAAGTTCACCAATTTTGTCTTTAAAGAATGACGATTCCATTGGATAAAAGGCATCAATTGCTGCATAAAGGCAGGGGTCTGTCCAGGATTTTTCACAGGGTCCGTTTTTTGTGAAAAACTAAATAATTTTGTGAAAAATCAAATAATTTTGTGAAAATCAAACAATTTTGAAAAAAAAAAAAAAAAATGCAAAAAAAAGTTGCTTTTTTTTTTTTGAATTAAAAAAAAATAAAAATAAATTTCATTTGTTTTCCTCTTAAAAAAGCGTATTAAACATCAAAAATGCGAAAAGTCCGATTCCTGTCGCAGATGCAAAGAGATTGCAGTTTTCAAAGTGACGAGTGAATTCAAGTTTTCGAGTGAATTCAAGTGACATTAAAAGCATAAAAACGGAACAAAAAATAATTTTTTTTGGTGAATTTTTTTTACAATTGCATTTAAAGGTCAATGGTAAACATATTATTAATGTCTGTTAACACAATTAATGCAAAAATAAAATGGAACGATCGTTTAACATTTAGACTCATAAAAGAACAGTTAATTTTGCTTTAAAAATTTTAAAATAATGATCTGAGCAAAAAATAAAGCGAATTTTCATTTATTTGCCTCCTAATAAAGAGTAATTAGCTTGAAAAGTAAGTAAAATTCGATTTTCATATCGGATGCAGAGATCGCTTTTTTCAAAATGAAAGCATCAGAAATATAAAAACGGTTTTTAATAATTTGTTAAAGTCAAAAATTTTAAAGCTATATTTCATCAGGTTTATATGATGAATGTCATTAATAATCACCGACATATTCGCCAAAAATTCGGAGAAAAAATACGGTAGGGAAACATAGCAAAACAAACAATACCAGACTTCCAATATTAACAGACGCAAAAATACATTAATTCCTGAATATAACTAAAACACCACCCTTGTAAGCATTTAAAAAAATAAATAAATAAATGAAATAAAAAAAAAGATAATTTTCTGCCAAAATAAGGTCAAAACATCGCACCAAAGACGTCAGATGGAAATAATTTTAATTTTAAATAGCTGATCGCTCTACCCAGAAGCAATCCCATTTTTTCTCCAACCCTAGCTATCTGTTTGCAGTTCTAAGTTCATTCTGCTGATAATTGCTACTATTATTATTTCCTTTATGTTTAAGTCCATAGCAGGGAGAAAAATCCTTACTCTGCACTTCCAGAGAAATCTATAACAACAGCAACATCGCAGCAAGCCACTTTGACTTGCATATGATAAAACAAACAAGCAGAACCGTTAAAGCAAAACAACTACCTTTTTAAGTTGTTAATTTCTTTAAAAGAAACCAACAAAAAGTGCTACATTTTGCACTGAAGATTTTTGCTTGCTGGAGCATCGCAGGGTTTTTTTCGCAAAGTTAGCGGATAAGCGATTCCCTTCTTTAACTTCGGAAAAGGCCCAAAAGTTATGGGCTTTTACACAGAAATATGCTATGCATTATTTTGATTTCAGATTTGCTTTTTGAATGAATAATGTGTGAAATGTACGTTTGTTTGATCAGCATTTTGTGAAGGGTCCGTTTTGCTTGATCGCATTTTTGTGAAGGGTCCGTTTTGCTTGATCGTATTTTTGTGAAGGGTCCGTTAACGGACCCGATTTTCCTCTGGCCAGACCCCTGAAAGGAAAGTGCTGAAGAGGTGCAAGAGCACATCTTTTTATGTTAATGCATATAACACAAGGTAGGGTATACTGAGAGAGTAAATTATGTCTGAATTTTCAACAGCAAAATATAGCTATTCAAATGATAAAAGCGACATAGCTGATTAACCACTCTCAATTTCAAACTTCATAACATGCAAGTTAAATTTTTTTTTTTTTTTTTTTTTTTTTATAACGCTTTGTATGGTTGATAATTTTGAGGGCTTTATGCACCTATAGGTAAATTAGACACAGGATGAAGTTTTGCTTCCTAAAATATGTCACAGCTAAATCTAAAATTTTGTTTTCAACTGAAGATTCAACACCGTGAGACGCAAAAAAAAAAAAAAAACATGTAAACATATTCATTACACTTTAGCATTTTTCTTTTAAGCTTTAAATTAAGCTTTCCAGTTTAAGTTTAGCTTTTTTTTGTAAAAGAATGTTTAAACTCAGCTTAAACCCCAGATGGACCCACAGTAAAAAGTACTGAACGCATTGCTATCTAGAGAAATTCAGGTAAAACAATGATTAGCATTGATAAGAACCAAATAGCACGTGTACGATGTTTAAAAGCCTAAAATACAGTAAAACCTCTCAAAGCGCCCTTTCGTTCCATGAAATTTCGGTCGCTCCGAGTGTGTGTGGCCGGTTTAAAAGGTTTTCATTACAATTACGAGATAATTTCTACTGTACCTAATATAAGAAATTCTAACACATTTTTTAGATTTAAAATGAAGCTTGATATCTTTATTAATTGAAAATGGGGAAAATGATATTTTATTTTTTATAACTTTAAACTTCCGTGACCTTCCATCGGGGTACCGATGCTCTCAGTCAGCACTATAATTATTAAAACCACTCCACTGCTGTTTCATGCTTGGAACTCTTCGCAATCTTTCATATTGAAGAATGGTTTGACCCTCTGTATAAGCTCAGTCTCCAATTTACCATTCTCCTACTGCACAGAACTTTTGCTGAGCTGCTTGAGAATTATAAAATCATTATTTGTGATTGTTGCAATTCAGATCGCTAACCAACAAATGAACAAACATGAAAGAAAGTTCTACTGCAAAATTATCAGAATTCATTAACTGCCAATAAAGACCTGATTTTAGCTGATTCTTAATCAGAAGAGATGAAGATAAGAAACGGGAAGAGAACAAATGTTTTTGAAAAATTTAAACAATGAACCTACTCACTGCTAGGGGGAATTTCAACATTAGGACTATGGGATAAAAAATGTGTGCCACAAAAAATTGGTCGTTAAAAGGGGTGGCCGCTTTGTACAGGTGGCGTTCGAAAAGGTTTTACTGTATGAGTGAAAATAGAAGTTCATCTCATCAAAAGGATTGAAATGGTAGGAAAATATAAATTTTATTTCCCTATATTTAAACCATAGAAAACTAATATTTGATTTTTTTTTTTTTTTTTTGCAATGTAAAGAATCCTCACAAAAAAACACAAAACAAAGGGTTTAATTATAACCTAAGTTAGATTATTTTTAAACTCACGTGGTACTCACTACGCTTTATTGCGAGCAATAAGATTTTTACTAGCCATATAAAATACAATAAATAACTTACCAATAGGAACAAATGGGTTCTCCTTGATTTTAAAAATCATTTTTTCCCGTAAGCCTCCTTCATTTTTTCTCATTTCGTTAATCTGTTGAAATGTTTCAATCCATTCTAACCGTTCCGCTTCTGAAACGTTACTGGATGCTGTGTCCAACTTGCTAACTTCCGAAGATTTAGAATTTGTAGAAACTGACTTAATAGCGTCAGACAACTTCGAATTTCCTGCGTCAGACTTACTCATGGTTTACAATACCGAAATTCTTCTTTTCTTTAAGGATTTTAGTTGAAAAGAATGATTAAAACTTGGTCACATTAATGGGAACTTTAAAAGAGGTCTGAAATGTAAACAATTAACAAATAGTTAAAAGCAGGCTTTTCCTCCATGGTTAAAAGATGAAACATGTCTCTTAACTGCCTGTCAACTAAACCATGCGAAATTACGTATGAACTGAAAATATTATTAAAAGGAAAAGAAAACACAGTCCTCCTTTTCTTCACCTCTTAGCAGTATCTGCAGTTTTTCCTTAATAGAAAAATAATAATTAATATAGTTTATACTCCGCCTATAGTTATCTTTGAATAATATCATTTTTATTTATGTTATTGGTTTGGCAATATCTGTTCTGAAAGATGTAATTTGATTGTAAATATTGAATTTATATATATTTATATTCCATCAATATTAACTCAAATGACGCGTACTGAATAAAAGTTTGTTTATTACACTATTAAAAGCTTTTGCTTTAAAATGGGACTTTTTGGGAAAAGCGAGCAAAGGACTCCAAAAGACCAGGTATGAATCTTTTTTCATTTAACGTTGTCTTCTTTAGTGATGTTAACTTGTAAAATAGTTTTTTTTTCAAACACCATTTTTTCAAAAAAAAAAAAAAAAAATTCTTTAGTTTAAACTTGAACTTTTTTCTTCATTACTTTTTTTCTGTTCGCACATGGAAGAATTTTCTTCTGTTTACACTGATCGCAAACTATGTTCGCTCTCTCATGTTGAAGTTTACAGAAACGTGAAGTTACAATATGCTCATTCTTGCCGTCTTGTAGCAGTTGCCAGGCCTCTTTTTTTTTTTTTTGCCTTACCAAGTATGTTTTGAAAAATTAATCGGAACATTTTTCAAAATATATTTATTATGCTAAAACCATAGGCAGAATTGGTGGAGAGGGGGCTAAGATTGCAAATAAAGTTAAAGTTTCACAGCACAAAAAGAGAGTAAAGGTTTCTCTTGGCAGCTTTTTGAATATTAGGTTGTAAATTGTGAAAAAAAAAACCACACTTCAGATAACTATTTACCGTTTGTTCTTGCTGGATATTTTAACTTTTTCCCTGCAAATGCTAAAAATGCATTTTCACATGGAGAAGTGGTCAAAATCTGCACTGAAAACTTTGAAAACGGCTACAATATCGGAAATATTCATATGTGATCCATGGGAGGAGTGAGACTTCTGTGTCAAGGGAGGGGGTTACATCCCAAGCCAAAAGAAAAAGAAATTGCCAAAATTTTAAAATGAAGATAAAACAACTGATTCGCAAGTGTGGCTTTTCTATCTACCCCCCCCCCCTCCCTCCCCTGAAGGCTAAGCAAAGAGTTGAAAAAGCTGCTTTCTTTCACTAAGAGTCAACATCAAGTTTAAATTTCAGAAAGTGTGAAGATATTGCAAATGGGATGATAGAAACCGTATGTTGAAATGAGAGAAAGGGGGGTTCAAACGAACCAAGCACTGCAACCAGAGGTCTATTGTACTAGAACCGTATGTTAAAAATCATAATAATTGCCACTTTAGGCGAGGAGTTGTAATCTAGAGGGCGCTCCACAGCCTTAAAAAGGTGTAGAAGAATTTTAAGTGAGGCCTCTGTGTATTTCAAAAATAAACTTAAAAATCTAAAGTAGCTATAATTTACTCAATTTTTAGATCAAATCATGGGATGAGTTAAGGGGCTAAGTCCCCCTTTGGTTGCTTATTACCCCCCTTCAAAGAAGAATTCAAATAAAGTTTAGAGCAAGGGCAGATCCAAAAATGTTACAAGGGAGGGCGATTGTCTTTTTTTTTTTTTTTTTTTTATCTTACTTGCCCCCTCCCCCCCCCCCCCACCTTGTTTTTACCAAATATCTTGGTTTACACATGGACATGTTTATGACAAATGTTTTGGTCTTCAATTTCGAGAAAATTCCGGATCAGAGCCCCGAATCCCAAACACTTCTCATAGTATCACCGAAGACCATCTAAAATTGCCTTTTTTGAACTTCAAAGTCGAAAAACTGATGGAGAAGAGTCCCTCAAGGAAAGGGCAATCGCCCCCATCACCCCTCCCTTGTACCCCCCCCCCCCTCCCTTGGTTTAGAGTCAAATATAGTAAAAGTTTCGCAACATCAAAAAGAGAGTAACGTTTTCTTTTGACACCTTTTTGAACATTAGATTTAAATCCGTGAAAAACTTTTTACTGTCTGTTCTTGCTCCATATTTTGACGTACTCCCTGCAAATGCAGATTCGTACGGAGAAGTAGACGAAAACTGCTCTGAGAACTTTAAAAACTGCTACAATGTCGGAATATTTACATGTGACCTCAAAATTGAATAAATACAAGTTAGGAGTTATAAAGTGTGCCGAATTTGCGATAGTAGAATTTATAAAGCTGCTGGTAGTTAAAGTATTAAGGAAATAATTGTTGCACAGAATTAATATTTGTAGAAGCTTGTCAATTGGAAAAACTCAGACTTGCTTATATTTGAAAATGAAAATTTTGAAAACATGACTGCAAATTAAAGTGACTTCTGGCTTATAAACATGCTATATAAATTTGATAATGGCGTTAGTATTTCGCTTTTGTTTTGACTCTTTTTTCCCCCCTTTTTTTGTAGAAGTACTTGAAAGTTGTAATTTACACTATGAAAAATAAAATGTATTTTCAGTTTGGTTTGTTGGATATTGGGTAATAAACTACTATCAGGTACCTATTTATACTCCAATAAACTCGTGAATTGCCCCTAAAAAAGTCTACTGCAAGCCTTGTTATTGTGTTATAGTGTAAGTTTTTCTGTGATATTCATTTCATGTTTTATTTCAACTAATAGGTTAGAACTTGGAATTCAGCATTAAGGAAAGAGCAATTTCAGTTGGATCGTCAGATAAGAGCTATTCTTCGTGAAGAACAAAAAGTTAAAAAGTCATTACAAGATGCTGCTAAAAAAGGAGATGTTGATGTATGCAAGATCTTGGCAAAAGAAGTTATAAGAGCTCGCAAAGCTATCAACAGGATACACACATCAAAAGCGCAGATAAATTCAGTCATGATGAGCATGAACCATCAACTTGGTAAATTTTTGATCATTCTTTATTTATCTACAATTTTTCTTAGCCGGGGCAAGAACTAAAAACTGTTCGAAATTTGTGTTAATTTTTCATTTTTATTTTCCTCATTGTGAAGTTTCTCGTGGTTCAATTTTGAAAGTAAAAACTAAACACATTACATAGAAGTGCAACTGCTGGTCTGAAGTACATTTCTTGGTGCCAGGTTTTGCCAAAAAGGCTATTTCGTAGGATGTGCAATGCAATTTTATTTTAACTTTTCCCCATGTTGCATAATGAGACGACCATAAAATTTTGATTTGTTTTAAGCATGGCAATAATTTTCATGAACTTTCAATTATGTCCAGAGCTTAGATTGAATTTTCGCAATGATTTATTTATTTTATTTTTATTTATTTATTTTTATTTTTTTTCAAACATCCTGACTTTATAAGCGCTTTTCAAAAGAAATTGCCACCTTGTTTTAAATTTTGATCATCTCTCTTGCCTCCTGCACATTAGGATGTTCCGAAAATGACTTTTTTTTTTATTTCGATGATGGGTAATGTGGAAAACTTACCATTGGGGGTGCAAAGTGCACAGAAAAAAAAATTTGAAATTTTTTGGTCAATTTCTTGATCTGCCGCAGTTTCGTTGAAGTTTGGAAAAAATGCAGTTTTTTGAGATTTTTAGGAAGTTCTTTTTAAAAACTTTTTTAGCAACTCAGATCTAAAAATGCATTATATGGGACAGACAATGTAGTTATTTCAGATAAGTATGGCGAAAACAGCATTTTAATGTTTTGACCAAATTTAATTGAAACATAGAAAAAAACAGGAAATTGCCAAATCTTCTAGGCATTTGTGGCAAAGAAAGGAATTATACCACAAAAAAAAAAAAAAAAAAAAAAAACTTTTATGGAATTTCTACTCTCCCAATGGCACCTTTTCTGCATTACCTGTTATCGAAAACAGGAAAAAAAGTTATAATAATTTGCTAAAAATCTGGAAAAAACTGCATTTTTTCCAAACTTCAACACAATTGGTGCTGATCAAGAAATTGACCAAAAAATTTCATTTTTTTTTCTATGCACTTTACTTCCACAATGACAACTTTTCCACATTACCCATCATCGAAATTAAAAAAAAAGTCATTTTCAGCCCACCCTACTGCACATGTTTCAATTATTTTTATAGTTGAAAGTTATATAAGCTAAATAAAATTGTTTTCTGTCTTCAATAACTTTTTTCTTTGAATTCAGTTACTTCTCATTACTAATTATCTGAAACATTATATTTTAAACTAGGGTTGTTAATTTTATTTACAAAATGGTATTTTTACCTGCATAGTAGCAGAAACTCGAAAAAGCCTGGTTAGGAAACACTGCCAGGAATTTAAAAATGTGCAAGAAGAAAAAAAAATACATATTTTTGTACATATGTCAAAACAGTCAATTGAGACATAGTTATGTTTTACATTTTCATAAATTTGATGCAACAAATTAAAATAAAACTCAAAAAAGATTGAAAATAAATGACATTTTTAAATGTGCTTTTTGTAATGCAATGGTATTCATATATATATATATATATATATATATATATTAAAATAATAAACTTGCTCGATGTATAGAATTCAATTGAACTTGATAATGTTACACCTAGTTTTCTTTAGAAAAGTTTCATTCAACATTTTTTTTCCCATCATATTTCTACTACATGTAATTCGTTATTCATCTCTTTATTTTTCATTCGTTCGGATGGTTGCCAAATGGATAACTTTTCTGTTAAAAATGAACTGAAAGGATAAAAATTTGTCATTCAATAGTTATGAGCTTTGTGTAACAGTTTGAATCCAAGTCAATGAATTATTTTATTGTTATTTACTTTCTGATTTCTTCTATTCTGCATTTATATTATTAATCAAACTGTACTAGTTTAAGTACCAGTAGTTAAGTGCATCAGTGCCAATTTCTTGCTTGGCACTGAAGAAGGAGGCTTTATGCCTTTGAAAAATGTTTGCCAATTTTAACTTTATCTATTTGTGTTTTTAAACGTCGCTTTTTGGTTTTTACTCATTTACGCACAAAGTGAACTGCTTTTAATACTTAACTTACAAATAAAAGAGAAATAAAGATAAAATGAAATACAAAATAAGTTTTGTTGGTTGTTTAACCCTAAAATGTGATTATATAAGACAGGGCTGCCAACTACTACGCATTTAGCGTAGTAACTACGCATTCATCCAGCTTACTACACACTACGCAAGGAGAAGCAAATTCTACGCATTCATTGAATAATCATACAAACTAATTATTATTATTATTTTTTTTTTTTTGTTCCTTGTATTTTGAATGTCCAGATGATGCTTTTTCGAGTCGATTTCAGTATCATTTCGAATGGTATCTTCCGCTTTCGTTTAAAACGAATGCCAAACAAGCGCCCCTACACAAGTCATCCACTCCATGGGCATCGATGACGTAATCGGAGCGATGACGTCACCGGAGCTGTTTCGCTCACGATAGGAAGAACTGGGCGCCGCGCAACGTCTTCTTCATCCTGATTGGATAGTGAACTTGGATGCTGTTCTTTCAATACTTTGAATAAACTTTGCACTGAAACTCGGAATGCTTAATGAATTGAAAAAATAAGTATGATTCATAACAACAAATCATGTTATTTGAAGGAATTTTCTGGTGTTCTAGCAGCTTAAGCAAAACGGACAACCTTACATTGTTATTAAAACAATCTTCATAGATAAAATATTTCACTTTTTGTTTTTCTTTATTTAATCCTGTTGTATTACTAAATTAAATAAAAGAATGAAAGTCTGAATTTGGATTAAAAATTTCTTTTGGAAATTTGTTTGCCAAGTTTTTCTGTGAATTTGCTGTCATTTGACAAATCTTCAGTTTGACTTGTTTTTTTAAAAAAAACTCAGAACTGCAGTACAATCAACATTATCTATTAAAAATTTTAAAAGATGAAATATCATTTTCCTGCAATTGTTTTATGTAAAGAATTTGTTTGAAATTGGGATTTGTTTTGAAATTGTTTTGTATAAGGAACAGATTTAAGCATATCTGCCTATAATGGTTGGGGAGGGGGGGGGGTTTGAACCGCGCTAGACTATACTCAGAGGTGGCGCTAGGACTTGCCAGACGGGGGGGGGGGGGGCAAGCTTGCCCGACAGGGGGGCACCGATGTCATTTAAAAATGTATCCCCCCCCCTCCTCTGTCTCCAGTCTTTTAATTTTTTTGATGCATAAGCAAAAAAAGTATTCATTTTTACCGTAAAGCTAGAATTAAAACCAGATAACTAAAAAATGAGCATTGATACTAAATAAAAGCATAATAATGTACTTCATACAATTTTTATTTTATGAAAGAATTTCAGATACCCAAAACAAAAATGTTAAAAAGTAAAGAAAGCGAAAATTTTGAAAACAGGCTAGTTCTATGAATGCAGGGCCTCCGCTCCCACTTACCCCGTAGTTCTTAGGCGGCTGGTGTACCTACAAAGTGGGGGGGGGGGGTCAAAAGAAATGTGTGTGGGGAGGGTTCATAGTTCAGCTACAAAAACTGCAAAAGTTGGTAACTATGTATTTGAAACTTTTATCAGAGAAAGTTATAAAGTGGCATGTATGTAGCTTTAATTTTTGTAATTTGAAAGAAAGGATGGAAATAGCTCGATTCAAATAATATTGGGATTATTACTGAGTATGAAGTGATCTCTCTCAGCCAAGTTTAAATAAATGCTGTCATGTATGGGCAAGATGCTTCCGATGCAATTCCCCCCCCCCCCCCTAGCGCCGCCATTGACTACACTTAAGCACTGGAAACTACACTTTTTTTTTCCTTCTGACTACACATAGGTCCCTAATAAAGTTGGCAGCCCCGTATAAGATCAAATACCAATGTTCTTTGTAAAAACCTATTTTTTACTGATTTGGTATGGCGCAACAGTGAACATTGAAAGGGTATTTGTGAGCAAATAATAACCAAATTTTGATTGTATGAAGGAAAAGTTAATATTGCAACACTGCTTGTAGGACTTGCTTGAATATTTACATTAAATACGCAGAAATCTTTGTAGTTGATTTTCCTACATGTCTCCACTATTTTGAAGCATTGACTGACTGCTTTTAAAACATTTTATGAAAATAATGAAGAACGAAATGGATTGTTTCTTAACTCAAAATTTAATGTTAGATGTATAGTCAGAATAAATTTTTCTACATTCCTTATGGTTAAAAATTTTTTCCCATTAGAATGTGGGTGTAGCAAATATGCAGAGTTAGACCACAAGGTACAACTGCTGGGTCAAATGTTTTTTTGGTAGTATCAGTTCAATTTAGTTTTTAGAAGGCAGCAACTACATGCATTTTTTTATATTTATAAATAAGTATAGTTAATAGTCAAATGGGTGACTAAAATATTTATTTATAGTGTATTATATCATTGTTATTTCGTGGTTAACAAAAATCAATGTGATTGTTGTTTTACAATGAGGTTTTTATCATTTTTTCAATTTTTGCCATTTTTTCCCATTGTTGCCATGGTTCTTTAAACTGTCTTGGCAAAAATACCCCCTACTGTCATAAAATGAAGCTCTGCTACATTCAAATTTTGCCTTGTTTTTCAAAATTCACTTTGACAAATACATTTGTTCCTTTTGCAGAATTGGGAATAATGCACAGAATTGCATAAACCCACATTGATGTATTTCTAGTTTAAATTTCTATGATATTTCTATATTTAAAGCAAATTTTCAAATCTCCTATTATGCTTTGGAAAAATGTCTGTGTGATGTCTGCAAAAGTCCCCTTTACATTTCAAAATCGATGGCAAAATTGGTAAATTAAAGGCATTGATACTTTCTTAAAACTTTAATTTTTATCAGTATTACCATATTAACTATCTAGTGATGGGATAAATGCTGAAATAAGGTGGATTGGTGGTACGTTCATAACACTTCTCTAAAAATTACTCTTATCTTAAGGTATCTTTCATTCTGTAAACATTTGGTTTGGGGGGAGGGGTAGGCTAATTTTCTAATCTATATGGAAGTAAACTTTTTTTTTTTTTTCATAAGAAACAAGCTTACATGGAACAGTTTCACCAGAAATATCATCCAATAATAAAATAATTGACTATGCATTACTGTTGTTGGAAATTAAATCTTTAATGAACTGAATGTGTATTTTGGTGCATATAACTTCCCCTGCTGGTGTTTTTATTTTATAAAGGTTCAATTTACCTTCAATATCGGAGCAATTTTGAGGAAATTTTAATTAAAAAAAATCTAGTACTATGAATGCATTTTCATATCTGTACTGAAAATAAAAACCTAATTATTTTCTATTAAGAATGCTTTGATTGCAAAACAATGTTTTCTATCCGCTTTTACACTGACAAGTTTTACTTTTTGATCATAGCTACATTAAGAGTGGCTGGCTCATTGGAAAAAAGCACGGAAGTTATGAAAAGCATGCAAAATCTTGTAAAAATACCAGAAATATCAAGAACTATGCAAGAGTTATCCAAAGAAATGTGCAAAGTAAGAAAATTTTCATTCAATGCTGATATGGAGTGTATGCAATAACAATTTGTGTGTATTGTTATTGCATACTGTTCTTTGTAAGTTTCTTTGCTCATTTAATATTAATACAAATGTATAAAGTTTGAGCGTTTCATTACTTCTTACGGAAAGTTTACTAATGATTAAGAGACAGTTTTTATAAGAACCGGGCAGAAATGGGGTGTTCAAATATGCAACTTTTTGGTTTTGTTAAAATTTTTATGCTAGATTCTTCTAAAAATTTCAAAAGGAACATATTTTTTCTTTTCCCCAAAAAAATTTTTGAACCCGAAAGTATTATGCTTAATTCAACTTCAATTTATTCAGCTTAATTTTGAATGCATCAAATTTTATCAGTAGATGATAATATTTCACCTTTTCCTTAAATTCAATTTAATTACTTTCCTCAGCTGATACTTGTTAGCTTCAAACTTAATTCAATTTTTAAAAGGCAATCAGTTTCAAATTTAAAAGTATCTTTGTTTCAGAAATGAAAATTATACCTACTGTGCAAATTTTGCAGGATGTAATTATATGTAACTAAACTAAACTTAGTCACACGCAACAGCCCATGAAGGTCAAAGCCTACTGTGCCCATCTCAGTATTTTTGATTGAGGGCTCAATGCTGTAAAGTAAATGTGCCAACGCAGAACCCCAGGGTTTAGTTCCCAATCAAGCTTGGTACTCATTTTATCTATTCACTGAAGAGATGAAAAGCTCAGTCGACTGTGATGTTATATAGTGTTGAGAAAAAAATATTTTGGCCTGTAAAATTATGAAATTAACTCATAATAAGAAGTGCATTTTGTCCTTCAATAGAGCTGAAAAATATGATTTGAAAGTTTAGTTCTTAATTACAAACACATGACAATTAGGTGCTACAATTGTATAAAAATCAAATACAGTAGTGTCTTGAAAATCAGAAGTAATTGGGACTCACACTACCTCAGGTTGTCAGGAAAAAAATTTTATCAATAGAAACTTCACTTTTTTTGGACACTTAAAACAATGTTAATATCAAGTTTTTCATATCAATTTCCAAAGCATATCTTAATATATCCCTAGTAGTCTAAGGATATTTCATAACACTTTGTGAATGCTTTTGACATAGACCTCTCAGTACTCTTTTTATTACTTTGTTGAATTTGCAAAACGAAATTTTACAATAATGAAATATTTCTATTTTCAGATTTTAATGCAGTTTATTTTTTTAGCTATTTATGATGTACCTTAAAATGTCAATAACACACCTTGATTAAACCAGAACCTCGGACTTTTTAGACTCTACTGTATAATCTTTGACATTGACAACGTAAAAAAGTCAAAGTGCTCATTTGGGGTTACAATTTAAATGAATACTTTTGATTCTGAAGGAAAACAATCAAAATATTTCAAATTAATTTTTTTTGTAATAAAAAAAACAAGTTAATTTTCTTTTATTTTTGTTCGAAGGTCATTTCAATGCAAAAATTAGCTCAATTTATAAGAGGTGAACTTATCAGTTATCTGAATTTTAGATGAATCATTATTTTTAATAACCCATTTTCTGATTCACTACTTTTTTATTCCCTCCAACAGTATGCGTTACATCAAGACGCTATTGTTATAATGTTTTAATTACTTTAGGAAGCAGTTGAAGGTGTTACAGTTTTAAAAATCATGTATATACTTTTTAATCTATACTCCCTTTTATATTAATGCAAAAAATTGTTTGTAGGCTGGCATAATTGAAGAAATGATGGAAGATACATTTGAAGGTCTAGATGATCAAGATGATTTGGAGGAAGAAGCTCAGGAAGAGGTAGACAAAGTCCTGTGGGAACTGACTGCAGGTAAATATACTTGTGTTATATACATATCAAAGGTTGAACAATAAACTCCAATGTGTGAAAACATTAGTAAAAAAAAAAAAATTCTCAACGCTGAATGAAAGTTTTTTTTTTTTTTTGAAAACAATAAAGTGAGAAGGTAGACTAACTTTGTTAAGAAGAAAAAATTGTCCAATCATTAAAAACTGATTGCTGGGCAAACCAGAGGTACATATTAATGTCTTCCTTATCAAAGACAGTTAAATTCTCTGTTTAGTTTTGAGCTTATTGATAAGATGTGTGCCAAAAAAGGCAGTAAATGTCCTCTAACAATAGCAGAATGTCTTTTCCATTAATTATACAAAAGACCACCTGGTTATTTACAGATGTTTAGTTACTTTCTGAATTCAAAACTGAAATACAGATCAGTTTTGGATATGTGCCCTTCTAAAAAGAACAATCAACAGATTTACATAGGATATGTTCCCCTTTGTTCGAAATGACCTGAAGATATTGTAAGGGATAGATTTAATACCTTTTGATCAAAACTCCTAACTTTGCCCTTTAATAACTACGGATTCATTACTTCGGGACTTCTATAGATAAGGAGATTTGATTAAGGCCAACTGAAAGGTATAGAAAATGCCAAAAAAAAAAAAGTTTCTCTTAAAAGTCAATATGTTCTCTTTTGATAAATTGCTCCTCATTTAAAATTACAATCGTATGAAACCTTGTTTTTTTCCAGTGCTGTTTTTTGTTTTGTGTCACTTTTGTTGCTGGGGTGCAATATTTTGAACTCATTTTTTCAACATTTGGTTTGTTTCATTCTAAACTTTGTAATCCTTTAGAAATTGTTAAGGGATTCATTAATGAAATCCACATAACTAAATTTAGTACATTAAATGAATTATATGTATGTGTGTATAAGATACAAAAAATATATATATATTTCTTTGTATCTTAGATCTTCTAATTGCTCGCGTCAGAAAAAGTGAATGCATTTATTTTAAACATTTATTACCTTTACTAAAATTTTAATGTATTGCTTCAGACATTTAATATTATACTGTAATTCAGTTTAAAGTTGTACCATTCTTTGTTTTGACTTATGTTTTTACCAATTTAAGGACAACTTGGAACAGCTCCTGCAGCTGTATCAGAATTACTACCTGATATGGAGAAAGAAAAAGTTTCTGTTCCTTCGTCAAGTGCAGCAGGCGATGCAGATTTTTCTGATATGCAAGAACGTTTAGAAGCTCTTAGAAGTTAACTTTTATTATACTTTCCTCTTTGCAATGATTTGAAACATAATTTGTAAAGAATAATATTAACTTGGTTGATGAAGTTTTGAAACTTTTTAAAAGTATCTACTTATTTTGCTTAGATTTTACTACTTGTAGTTCCTTTTTGTGTTTAACTTTTTGTTCAAGAACAAAAAGGTTTTTTTCTTTTAAAGAATTTTTGCTGTATAAATCAATGAATTATATTGCGGAATATATACATAATAATTATGTAAAATGTAAGTAAGGAGATACTTATATTTTGAAATAACAAAATAGCCTTGTAACTATGAGAATAAAAGTTACTGTTTATTGGAACAGTAAGTATGATAATTTACTTTTTCTTTCCAAGTTCTTTTTAATATGTTTCTAAATATACCAAAAGTATTTTTGCTGATGTGTCCTTTTTTTTCATGAAATTTGTGCAATGTAAGAGATTAACCTTATTTTAGAATTCAAAACGTCAAACTGATTTTGCACCTAAGACAAGTAAGCTTTAATTTAAAATGTGCAAAATGAATATAAATGTATCAATTAAAAATTGCTGATATGAAATTGCTAATGATTGTTGGCTTCCCATCACTGTGCTCACTGTTTATTGAGTTTACTGACCTTTAATCAGTGGATCATCAATAATTTTTAATAATGTAACATATATATATATATATATATATATATATATATATATATATATATATATATATATATATACAGTCTTTTTTTTTTGTCTTGGAAGTTCAATTAAACTACTGTTAAATATATTGTAAATTTCTTGAATTGTGAATGAACTTATGGTGTAAAAACTCGTCATTTTAAAAACTCTTTCAGATGTTTATTGTATATTTTCGTCTGTAATATTTAATATATTTTGTTCTTGTGCTTTTCTTTGCAATAAACTTTTTTTATTGTTCTTTCTGTCTCCTGAAATGAGTCTTGTTTTTTTTTTTTTTTATTTTATTATTATTTTGAGAGGGAACCAAAAATGAAAAGAAAACCTACGGTAGACCCTCATTTTAAATAGGTGGGAGTTACGTTCCAGTAAAGTCTCACGTAAATCTTATATATTATTTCTCCAGCCTTTTTTGGGTTGCCACACGAAAGCTTTCTCATTTTTTTATCAAATTCTGTGAGTTACCCCATATTTTATAGCTTGTCGTACTAGCTATCGATTTAAAATAGACCGTCTAAAAAAATTGCCAAAAAAATTTTTTTTTTCTGTGTTAAAAACACATTACTTTAATAAATAGCTTTCAAAATATAACGTGCAGTGATGCAATTAGATAGAAAATTGCTAGAAACACGAAGATTGCAGATTCAATCCTGCTACTGGTTTTGTCGCTTATGATTGACTTTTTTTCGCCGTCTATTTTTGATCCAAATTTTTAAGAATATATAATCTAAACTCATTGTAGAATTCTAAACTAGTTTTACTGTTGCATTAAGTTTAGAAAAGAAACTTTTTATTTTAGCGTGAGTAATATTCCTTGAAGGTGCTTTTTTTGTTGTTGTTTCCTCAATACTTCATAAATCTACAAAAGTAAAGTGATTTCATTTTCTCTTAAATCAGAAAAAACACAATGAACTCAGTGCCTATTTTTTGAAAAAAAAATACTGTTAAAAAATCGAATTTTTGAATTACTGCTGTTCAGCGCAAAATCTTTTCGTGGATCAACTACTTAAGACTTAATAGTAGTATTAATATAGAAGTTAATCCCCATGGATAAGAATATTTAATTTTAATGGTAGACAGATACATGAGTTTCATGTGTAATTATTTGGAAACATATATGCACAATGTGGATGCGGAAAGCACAAATAAAAGTACTTTTTATTTTAGAAAAAAAGAACATAATTTTTTTCCCATGATCACTCTCATCTCTGCCATGACGGGATCTTCCTTCTCGAACAAATCAAAAAAATTATTTGTTCATGTCAAGAAATGGCTCACAAAACTTTCAATGTGAAAGCTTTTGGTTGCATGCCATTGATGCTGGTATCCTCATTGGTTCTTGTTAGAAAATAGGCCCTATTTTATTCTTGGAGCAATTTCCTAAAAAGCTAGAACGTTTAGAAAATATTTAAACCTACTTTTGTGTTTTCAAACTTGGTGTAAAGCTTTCCGGCAATGTCCCATTTTTATTACCCGGCGTGCGAAATATCCCCCATTAAGTTCCAATCGCAAATTATGTGTGTATTCGACCGTCAACATCTACAAAGTGACATGACGTAAAAGCAAAAGTGTTGAGTAACTTTTTGGCTGAATTGAAATGAAAACAATACTGAAAATGTTTCAACAGTTAAAGCTAAAGTGTTGAGTTGTTTTTTTCGGTTTAGTATCTATCAAATTTTGCTATTCTAATGAGATGTACATCATGGTCACTATGTAGGGTTGACTGTAACCATAAATACGTGTTCCATGCATTCACTGGGGCTTCTTATCATTTATTTTACCGTCACTGCAGTTGGACGGTTGATGTTTGGATGCTGTGATTGCATCAGGGAGCTTGAAATGCTCCATATTTAATTTAGTTTTCCACTCAGAGGAAGTGGATAGAATTTAATATGTAAAAGGTTTTTTTCGTTCACCTTGCCATAAGGGGCAGGGGGCGTTCCTGGAGTTCTACCCTGTCTTTATGAAGTTTTGGAGACCATGTATTTCCGTGAATCTCGGAGATGTTCATCCATTTTTATGTGAGGCTTAGGCCTACTACGACATGAAGCCTGAGGTGTACTTGCTCGGCCATGAGGCGGACGAATCCCGTGTCGTCTGACTGATGCTCGGCCATGCGGCGGCCGAATGTTCTTTTGGAGGGTTCTTCCAGAACTGATGGAGCCTATTTTTCTTGGATGGATAGCCGGTGGTGTCTCTGCTGTTTTCACTTCGTCCACTAAAATCATCAACGAGTGTTTGTGCTTCTGCAGGAGGCCTTTTTTTAGTGAAAGATTTTCCCCGTGGTATGAACATTTCATGTTATTTTACCGGGACATTATCTTCTTTATGGCATCTCTTCAAGGGTGGACTTATCAAGTCTTTAAACTCTTTTTTGGAACTAGAACGATATTTTTTTGGAATTTTGAATGTATTTGGGGAGTTTTTTATTGTATAAATTGTTTTGGGTGAACCAACTTATTTGCCTTTTTACATTAACTGTTTACATTTGTTTGAATAAATTGTTATTTATTTTTAAAATGAATTCTTGTATTCTTTTCTCCCGAGCAGAACCATTCCACATTTTCTGTTGGTGGGGGGGGGGGCGGTCTTGGTTTGTACCGGTTCTGGGTTATAGCCGTTCGCCTTCCAACAGTTCCATCTTCCTTTGTCATTTCAAAAAGCTTTTCCAGTGAGCAGTGGCGCCGGGTTTTGAAAATCAGTGGGGGCCCTCAAACTAGAGTCTAAAAGGAGGGTGGCTATCAAAATGAAGGAAGATTTTCCCCTAAGTAACTTTCAAGAAATTGTTTTATTATTATTTGCAATCATACATTCTATAGTATTTTATGTCTTTATATGTGCAATATATTGTATATTCAATACATATGTTATCGGTAATGAATACATGTGTGTATTTTACGTGTCTTTCATTGAACTTTGTACAAAACATCAAGCTTTCAATCAAGCACATACCCAAACTCTTAGCTTAAAAAAGAGGCTTATACAAAACCATAGGAATTTATGAGGATCAAAGAATTTCTCATAAAAAAAATGAGGAAACCTTCTATAGTATCGCTTAAATTAGTTTTAGAAAGCTTTGAACCTTTGTGATTCTATTACGAGTGTGCATTTGCATTTAATACACTGTAAATAAGTTTTTAACACCTGCAAATTTCCTTTTTATGACCTAGTAAAATGTTATGGGTGTATTAATGTGGTGTGTGTAAGGGAAGTGATATTTCAGTGCAAGATGTAGAGGGGGGGGGGTCTATTTATTATTATTTTTTTCCTGTCTAAAACCCCCTAAAGTCAAAATCAAGTCCTGATCTTACAATTATTAAGAAAGTGAAACAAAAAGTTCTATTTGAAACAACTGGTGATCTTTTACTGCAACAGCGATATTTTGCTGAATGGATTTTGGAACAGCTTGGGAAGCACCTCCTTCCCTCCATCTTAAGAAGTAGAGCAAAACATTTTCTATGCACACATTTTGCAACAAATGACTCAGATGATTTTGTAGTGATGCGAGGATACAGGTTTTATTCTTTTTTCACCTACATTTTTTTTTTTGGTGGGGGGGGGGGGATTTGCAGCGTTAGAAACAATCTCTGAATCATTTCAAGGTTTAAGAATGCATTTAGTCCATTGTTAATTATTAATAATGTATACTATTTTCATGGACAATATTTTTTCTTAGTCCTTTTATTGAAATATGAGTAGTTTCTAATTTACTCAAAATATTTTTACAACGATAAAATGCTCTATTTCCTGAAACAAAAGAAACTCATTAATGTCAATGCAGAAAGTTTTGGAAATATTTTCCATGTAGCTTATAATCAGCCGAAAATGGAATCCAAATAAGAAAAAATACATGAAAAAGTTTCTTTTCTATTCTTGAATTCTGCAATAAATTTTTTCCCAGTTATGTTACGTTAGCACTCCTTTCGGTGCAAACAGTTAAATGTATTTGCATTTTATTCTCACTAAACTGCTGTATAAGTCACTAATTACCATTTTAAATTGGGTACCTTTTTTAGCAGGATGCCCCCCCCCCTTCCCCACATTAATATTATTTATTTTTTAAGATCAATTTTTCATTTATAAATTTTTTTTTCACTATCTAGCTCGCTGTGAAGTATATTAAGGGACAATAAAGTTCTCAAATATTTTACAGCAAACGCAAAGAATCCCCACTGCTTTATAGTTTTTAAAGCAAATGTTCCCAGCCAGTGGGTCGAGATCACACATGGGGTCACAAAGCACTTTTTAGGATCGGGACATCCTCTCTGAGCTTAAGAAATTTTTTTATTACAAGTTTAAAAAGCAATATATATGTAGGGAAAAGAGAAACACTTATGGGCAATTCCATGCAAGTGTGGAAAAGCGTTGAAAAAATTAAACTCGAGTAATGTGACTGTACTGCATATTTTTTGGTTTAAAAATGTTAGAAGTTTCTTATTTATAACAATTTTTTGTTAGGAATGTAGTTTTTTAGTTTCGGCAATACTTTGAAGTTGGTATTAGAGTATTTTATTTTCAGTGAAGCAAATGGTCAAACTTTCAACATTGATAAGTTTCAATTTTTTCCATTAGATAAATGTGACAAAGGAAGTTTGTTGTTTATTATACTTTAAATTAATATTGTGAATTGATGAAACAAGTGTTTTCAATTTAATTAAGTGATTTATGTCAATTTCAAAAAGGCTCTGTTCTATGTAACGTAAGTTACCAAAAACATGTTAAAGTTTTTACAATTTTTACAACAAATAAAGAAAGGGCAATACAATGTTAACTATGTTATATTTTCTATCTTATAGATGTGTACTAAGCAAATTACAGTACTTTCCTTTTGAATATTGTTTATTTAATTTTTTGTGCTACAATCAAAACGTGTAACGTAAGTTACCCACATATGAACGTAAGTTACCTTAGTAGAACTTCAATACTTGTGTTTCGAAATAAAGTAAATTGTAAATAAAACCTATGTGGTTAATAGAAGTAATTTATTCAATAATTCTTTTAATTGTACTGTATTTACTTAATTTAGATTACTCATATTTCTTAAAATATCTGTTTGTTAATAAGATTACAATACACCTTTATTATAAATTACATGCTTCTTTTTGGCTGTTAAGATATTAATTCTCTTTAAACAATATCACTGCATTCAGAATATTTAGAAGGTAGTGTACTATGAATTATTCAAAAATGACTTCGGTTATGATTTAAAGTTATCAAATATGTTTTGGAAAAAACAAATATAAAAATAGTTTATCTCTTTCAATTGAAATATATTTTGTTCTTCATTAAAATGCCACTGAACTCTGCAGAAGAGATGCGCTGTAGAAGGGGTATGAGAAAAATCATGTGGATATTACAGATTCATAAATAAAAGTCACTCTTGATAGTATTGAAATATGTTAGAAAAAGCAAAATGTATCAAAAATATTTTCTGAAGATCCACACATTGACAATGACCATTTAAGAACCAGAAATGAACAAAATGTAGGGTTTAGTTTAGTTAGTATTTTAAGGAATAAGAAGAAAAAACAGAGATAAAAGCTGGTGACTGGTGTGTGGTGAAGTTCGAAAATACATTGTATCCTTGATTTGTGACGATTATTGAAGAAAACGAGTTTAAAGTAAAAGTAATGGCTGCTGTTGGAACCAATTAGAAATGGTCAGAAACGACGGAGGAAATTTATTATAAGAGAAAACATGATTTGAAAATAGAATTACCTAAACTTGTTAATACCATCGGCCAGTATGCATTTAAAAGTCTTATATTTTGTAATATTTTTGATTGATCATTGAGTTTGGCATTAAATTTCTGTAAATTTAACTCATAATTGTTAATTTTCAGTATTTTGATCTAAACTAAGCTGTAATATTCATTCATTAATTTTTGTAATAAAGATATGCTTGCAAGTAAATTTTATAACATAAGTTACTGTAACGTAAGTTACCCAGTTAAAAATTCCCATAAAATTCAATTTTTAAAATAGAATTTTAAATTTATGAAAATTAATTCCTAAATATTATAAGAAACTGATAAATTATACTTCAAACAAGAAAACAGCTGTAATAGAGCAGAAATTTGACTTAGAACCAATTTTCATATTATGCCATTCCCTTTTTGTGTAACGTAAGTTACTGCCTTATTTTTGACTGCTAAATTTTGTAAAATTTAAGTGCATCAAATATTTTTGCAT
The DNA here is from genome assembly GCA_038373865.1 of Uloborus plumipes. Classification (NCBI taxonomy): domain Eukaryota; kingdom Metazoa; phylum Arthropoda; class Arachnida; order Araneae; family Uloboridae; genus Uloborus; species Uloborus plumipes. Next base: position 26,715 of record JAXGGA010001375.1, on the reverse strand, counting down.
TTTAATTTTGCTTTTGACTGTCATTTTCACTGAATGCTTTTGTACAAGGTTTTTATAATAATATTTGTCTGTATTAAGGAGCTAACTGCATAAGAGTTGGTCGAAATATAACGTAAGTTACCGTGGAATTGCCCTTATGAGAGTAGCACCAAACTTTTGAGTGCAGTGGCAAATCCAGAAGAGGGGCTGTATCACCCCCCCCCCCCTTTGTCTTTTAGTATTATCTAAAAATTCGGTTTAGGAACTTCAGTCCCTACTAAATATATCGCTATAAAAACTACAACCGCTTGAATATCTTGTCACACAATTTGATTGGACTAAAATGATAGTATTTATTTAAAATGTGTGTGTGTGTATTGAGAGCTTTTAATTTAATTAATACTTTTCTTAATCAATTTTGTGAAATTCATGGTTATTTTACTGTTTGGTGGAAAGTACAAGATAATTTGCAATCTACATAAAACTCACAAATTGACATTTTTTTTTTTTTTTTTGCCGCAGAAATGAGCGTGATGAGAAAAGTGATAAGAAACCAAAATAAGAAATCTGAATTCAGTTATTTTCTAATTACACTAAGATACTGAATTAGACTCTAACAACCATTCATCACACGCACCTACTCTGTGGTTTAGCTTTAAAAACCCTGGTTTTTACTTTCCTATCCAAAACTTAGGTTTGGTAAAATTGTATTTTGTGTACAATTTCAAAACCAGAATAAAATATACTAATGAAATATTTTATCAATTAAAACTTTTTAGTTTAAACTTTATTTATTGAATGGGAACATCCCAATATGTAAAGCAGTAAATTACTGCCCTAAAGTCGTTGCTACAGCAGAAACACATGCAATGAACCGCCAACTCGGTTATTCCGTCCAAGGACTACAGTTTCGTGCTTGTTAGCTTGTTTAGTTAATAAAAGGCTTAAGGACGGTAATTTACTGCCTTATACCTGAGCTCTGCATTAAATTTACGAGTTGTACCGTACTATTGTTCGTTCTCTCGCTGGTGTTCTAATTTTACATTAGACATATAATTTTACTTTTTGCTTCTACAAGAGGGTTTCTGCCTCCAGCTCGGTTAGTTCCTATTCCAGGCTAATGACTGCTAACAAGTACAAAACAACCATCCTTGGATGAAATATCTGAGTTGGCGTTGTGTTGCATGTATTCCAACATGCATGAAAAAATATATAATAAACTTATTCATCTGATTCTTATCTAGTTACATAGAAATTGCTATTCTTTATTAAAAATTTCTATGAGTACTGAGTACTCATAGTTCGATGTTTGAATATCTTTATAGAAAAGAAGGTAAGTAATCAAAAAGCACTTTTTTTGTTAGATTTAGTCTCACCTCTCAGTTTTTCAACAGATAAAAAGTCGAAACAAATTTCCAATGATCTGTTCATTTTAACACTTTCCGGTCTAAGACCGAGTTCAGCTCGGGGTGCAGTTTTTGGTGAAGATGACTAAGCCCGAGCTCAGCTCGGTGTCAAGTTTGAGCTACTGTAACTATAAAAGTACGGCTATATGTGTTTCAATCCTTTTAGATATTATCTATGAACCTTTTACTTTGTTGAAAAAAATATAGATGGCAGCACCAATCAGAATTAACTGCAAGAGACCCTCGTGTGATTGGTTTACCCAAGAAGGTTAAAGAAGAGGAGCTAAATCTCTGCTATCTAAAAGTGGCAACGAATTCTCCCCGCCGCCAGAGGACGCTGCTCGACAAACGCTCCCTATCTCCTACGGGAATCAATGCAAATGATACTGAATCTGTCATCTTTTTAAACGCTGTTATGGAAAGAAAAAAAATTTTTTTCAACTGGATTTCGGTGTAAATCTTTGATTGGCATTATGAATTAAATATGATTTTCATCCCACGAAAATAGGTGCCGTATTCTTTGAGAAATAGGTTTAATCGAATGCACTTACCAACTTGCCAAATCTGACAGAATCTGTCATTTTTTAAAGACTGCTGTTGGCAAGAATATTTTTTTTTAATTGGAATTTTGCTCAAACCATCGATTAACATTATGAACTAAATATATTTAATAAATATATTTAAACTAATAATTATTTTGTCTACTGAATATATTTAATTAATAACAAAATTAAATACTGACATAATTAATTTTTTGCCTCATGCTTAATTTATCAGCAATTTAGAGAACTGATTCTCAGCAAAAATTATATCTTACAATGCAAAGAAAATGTCAAATACAGTCGCATATATGTCAAATTTGGCAAGTAACTAGATGCGGTTTCAGTCATATATAGATTTCATAATGTTAATCGATGGTTTACATCAAAATCCAGTTGAAAAAAAAAAATTCTTTCCCATAGCAGCATTTAAAAAGATGACAGATTCAGTATCATTTACATTGATTCCCGTAGGAGATAGGGAGCGTTTGTCGAGCAGCGTCCTCTGGCGGCGGTGAGAATTCGTTGCCACTTTCAAACTAGCGCATCCGTAGAACATTTCTCTCCTTCTTTCCACTCCGTGGGTTTACCATACCAAAAGCAATTTACCATACAAATGCAAATTTTGCTAAACAATGTTTATTTGCGAATTAAACCTTTTTGAATATTTATTCAAGATTTGGGGAAGTTTTCAATTTAATCTGCCTACTTTTATGGTCAAAAATGATATTTTCTCTTGCAGAACTTTTTTTTAAAGCTCCAAACATGCATTTTTCTACAATTTCTTACTAAATATTAATTGTTGTTCCACCTAAATAGATCTTTCATCATGAATGAAAGAAAACATTTTGAAGTACTTAATAAAATTAAGATTACCAACATTAACTTTTTCCAAGTATTTTTTGAAAAATCACGAAAAGCGACAATAACCAACAGTCTGGAAGGAAATACATGGTCGAAATAGCTCAGACCTGAAAGTGTTAACTGATGTAACAAAACAAAAAAAAAAGAAAAGAAAGCAATGGGGGTTACACAGAAGCAGGCCCGTCATTTAGGGGGGGTCAATTGCCCCCCCCCCCCCGACTTTAAGAAACCAATGTATTTACATATAAGTGGGCGTGGTTTTTGGTGTTTTCTGATGAAATTGCATTGTGTTTGAACCCTTTGCCCCCCCCCCCCCTGGAAAAACTTGAAATGACGTCCCTGCACAGAAGTTCGCATTTGGTATCAATAACGCCAACGAAAGACATTAGCGTCAGCAAAAGATGCAAATGACCTCGAATATATATTCATACGCGCAGTGGCGTTGGCGTACGCAGACAAACTATTTCAGGGGGGCTGAGAGCAAAATTCATCAGGCAACTTATTAAAATGAAAGTTCAAAAAGCACTTTTAGATAATCCTTCATAATTTTGTGTAAGGAATATTTTGAAACTAGAGATCTGTTTTGAAACTTTAATTGTAAATATGTTGGGAGATCTTAGAACCACGATTAAATGTATGTACTTACACGAGAATTCGAAGATTAAAATGAGGAATTAATCCATTTTTGTAATAAACTTAAATTGAAATCCAAGACTGTGAAAACACTGTACCAAGAACTTTATTGTGACAACATTTACAAATCTCCACCATAAAAATGTGGTTAATACCTCGAAGTCTCAATGCGCAGAAGCAGCCTATTTGAAGGTGCTTTTTGGCATTTTAAATTTTTACCTAGCTAACAATTCACCCTGAGACTGGGGTACCTTATTTTCTTCCAAATCAAGGTGGCTATATTCGCTCTAGAATCACCTTCGATTCTAACAGTTGCAGAGGCGTATTTGGACGTGAGGCAGCCCTGAGCTTTTGAAACTGCACCCCCCCCTTCTTGAGGTGTTGAATTTTAGAGTTGTAAAAAAAAAAAAAAAAAACTTTTTTATTTACTTGACATAAAATGTATTTTCAAGGTAAACCGTGCAAAGCCCGGCCACACAGCTAGTTAAACATGAAATTGGTCGAATGTTAACAACCAGCCAATTGGTAAAAATTTGTCTTTTGCGAATCTCAACTTTTACTACTACAAATCTGCTCTTACATTATTATAAATCAACATTTTTAGTACTTAATTACATTAAGAACTTTCTTTCGAACTGATCTCGACTGGTGTACAAAATTTTATTGAAATGGATCATGGCTTCATTTAAATATTTTAGAAAAAATATCAATAAATATATAAACGATAAAATAATTTAAAAAAATGTGTAATGAATACAGTCGAACTCGTTTATAACGAGCTCGGATATAACGATAACTCGGATTTAACGAGGGAAACGAGAATATTTTGTTGGATCAATGTTAAGTCTATGGAACAGAATCCGTTTTTAACGAGCAAGACCCGGTTTTAACGAACAATTTTTTCTGTCTCGCAGTCTTTTTTTCTCATCTTTCTAGTCTTATTCCTGTCTTATCTTCTTTTCTTTTTTCCCCCCTGAGGTTCAATACTTTTGTATGAAAAATTCCACCAGCATTCCAGTGTTATTAAATAAAGAACAGTATTTAATTCAATTAATTGATGTTATTCTCGCAACTGATCCGCCCTACTGTCTAAAAAAAAAAGCTCTTCACTTTGCATGGAAAAAGTGCCGCCCCTCCATTTGTGCCGCCCTGGGCTATAGACCATTAAGCCCATACGTAAATACGGCACTGAACAGTTGTAGTCTTAAAAACTGAGCTTCAATTACAGTAAACTCACGATTATCCACGGAATAGGGTGGTACGGTAATCGAGGATAAGTGAATACCTCGGATAATCCGAAAAATAGGTAAAAAAAGAAAACCATTGAATGCAACAGCTAAAAAATGTCAATAACGCAACACATGCATTTAATTTATAGCTAAAAATGGTAACATATCACGTAATCGAAACATAAAATATTCTCGAAAATACGTAAAACAATTGTACATAGTAAATAAACTAATTTCTGAAACTTAGTTTATTTTTAGATATTTACGATGCAGGATGATCTCTAAATCCATGTTGGATTTAGTTTTTATTGGAAAATTATGTAGCAAAATAATTATAGAACAGTTAACATTTTTGAAAGTCCCAATAATTTTGGTGAAAAAGAGTGCTCCGTTTTAACCTGCATGGACCTTTATTTTCGCAACCGTTCGTCCTAGATGCATACTTCCAATTGCAAAAAGGTTCAAAATAAAGTGAAGAGTTAAGATGTTGAAAGTTTGAAGCGAAGAAAAAAATTTAGTCGAAAAAAGCGAAAACGAACTTTTCATAGGTACCTCAAACTTTAATTTAAAAAGGAAAAAAATATCCATTGAAAAATAATTTTAGCACAAAAAAGGATTAAAAGTCGAACAGATATTACAGTTCTAAGTTTCAGGGCCCGTGCAGAAAATGTTTCGGAAATGTTGTCATTCTACTGAAGCCGCAAAACTAAGGCTTCAGTATATATCCCCCCACATTGGAAGTGGTGTAAGTCACAAAACGCTGCATTTTATATTTCGTGGTAGTCCCTAAACCGTTTTTTATTCATATATTTTGCTCTACTGGTCGTAATGTAATACCGCTTGGTATCCAGGCTGCTTAAAGGATCCCACACCTAATTATGTAACCGAAAGTAGGGGTTCCTTTTTGAAAATTCAGACTTTGTGTGCATTTCACTTTCTATATGGCATCTTATCAAAATTTTCCTTAAATAGTTTCAAAGAAGATTTTAATCCATATCAAGTGACACCTTTCTTTTTTTTCTTTGCAAGTATAGAAGCCGCAGAACTAAGAGTGTTTTGCTTTTTTTTTTTTTTTTTCTATGACTACATTTAATGAAAAAAGACTTTCTGGTATTTAAAAAATCGCAGTTATGTCCACAAATTTGCCAAATCAGACAAAATTTGCTGAATAATGAAATTTTTGGAAATTCACAGTGACTTCCCTTGATCTCCCATCAGGGTTCTCTGCTTAAAAGAAAAGAGTCATGTTGAATTTTGAAACAAAACAGACTGTTTTCCAAAGCCATTATCCAAAAGTATATTTAAATGGAAGTATCAAACACTAGCATATTTATCAGTTGAAATCGTATGTGCAGCAAGGGGGAAAATACCTCTCTATGTTGAGTTTCGCTATGCTTGAACGCTTAAACACATCGAAATCCCTGAACCATGACAATTCCTACTTCTGTTTACATTCAAGTCGAATATTAGTCAGTTTTATGGTAGTTACACGCTCCATATAGTTTGGAGCAAATTGAAATGAGAAAGGACAACAACAATCTTTTCCTGCTAAAAAAAAGTCACGAATAGTTCAATCCATTTCCAGTTTCCTATCAACGGTGTAAGGAGATTTCAGCACTCAAACGAAACGAACTCTAAAACGAAAAGATGTTTTTTCTAAGTCAACGCTCTTTAGAACGACCGGCCATTATACCGACTCTCATCCGTTATTGCGACCGATGCTTTAACTTCTGTTCGCTATTCTATAAATGAAGGGCTTGGAGGATGAATGGGTTGTGTGACAAAACCGAAATTACGAGTAATTAAAGTTCAAAGTTTTACTGTTGCAGTTGTTGCAGCTTTTTTGCTTTCTGGTTTTGTCGTTAAGTAAGCGTATGAAGTTGGTCGAATGACATCGACTTTTTGATGTACCAAGTTCTATTTGCTTACCTGTATCCATTGCTTACATTGTCCAGAGTGTATTTTCAAAAATGTAACATAGCCCCTTCATCCTCCAAACCCTTCAAATATGATGCTATTTTTAAGTCAAAACGGAGCTATTCATTCTAATATAATTTCAAAAATTGAGTATTAACTTCTTTGTAATACTCAAGATGATCTATGCGAAAACAATTATTTAAAAGTTTAGTAGTTCTGTTTCCAATGAAAAGATTTACTTGAAGATGCAAAATTCAAATTGATCAAAACGCACACAAATAGGCTTTAAGAAATAAAAAGTTATTAAGTTTGATTTTTTTTTCTTCTTTTTGCACTTTGAGATATTTTTCCAGAAGCTGTGAATGACTATTACTTATTCGACTTTGGAGTTGCAAAAATTTTATCTTTACCATTTACATAAACTTCACTCACTAGAATACCTCATTCATTTTCTGCTGAGTTCAGATCAAAGGTTCTCGATGACCACTCAAGCAAGGGGACCTGCTAATTAACTTGAAGTTAGGGATTTGTGGAGCTTAAACTGAGTTTAGACATTAATCTACCTACGCTCTCGAGATGTTATCGGAGGAGGCTTTGGTAATAAATTTTCTACAAGAATGCCTTGAAAAGCTTCCAAATCTGTCTTTATTTTCAAATGAGTCAGATGTTTTTGTTCCGTTAGTGGTATCACCACTCACCGTTTCACTACTACACTGCAGGTTAATAATTGTTAAAATCTAAAATAGAGATTTTTAAACTCATTAATCGATTCATTTCATAGATATAGACTTTTGTTTGATGTATGACTATACTTTACCCCACCTGACACCCCCCCCCCCCTGTGTGTGTACTGTTTGACTTCAAAAGCAGCGACTAGCACCATTGAGCGTTTCTATTTTAAAAAGGGATGTCAGCTTCATTAAGAAAATGCGCCGTTTCTGCTTAGTAAGCTATTATTTTGTTTGCCCGGATTCGATAAAAGAAGTGAATAAATAAAAAAAATTAAAAATAATAGTAAAAAAAACATCAATACAAAACAGCACGTCTAACAAACGAACCCAATGAAAAAAAAATCCCCTAAGATTCCGTTATCACTGTCACTCTTATTTTAATAAAATCAGAAGAGATCTGACGCATGTGCAAATTCGAGGGAGGTCGCGGGTTCAAGCAGTATGCGCGCGAGCGCGCGCGTGTGTGTGTGTGTTATGGGGATTAAAAGAAAAGTCTCATTTTTTAAAAAAAAAATGTGTTTTTAGAAAGTTTTATTTTTAATCAATAACGGGATTTAACTTTTATCATTTCATTTTTTTTGTTTTAAATCAACTTTTTAATTTTGAATCTATGAAATTCAATTTATTTTGTACAAAAATTTTGTCACATACCAACTCAAACAAAAGGAAAGCAGATGGGGATTATTTCGAAGTGTCTGGTTCGGCGGGTAAAGCACCCTACCGAGATGTGTTAATTTTTTTGCAGAATTCATCTTGAACAGTTCGATTTTGTGTAATCTTGCTTCGGAATCACACCTTTTTGGGACGATCTCTGAATTGTAACTCGGCATTGTAATGTCTGATTTCCTTTTATTGCAATCGCTACTTTCTACGTATAAGAAGAAACTTCAAAAAAAAAAAAAAAAAATGCTGATACCTAAAATAAAATCTGCAAAAGTTTTTCCAAAACCAATCGATTTTTGCCGGTCCGGAATTCTAATTTGCACTCTAGATAGCAATAGCTGATAGCAAGTTTGCTGATAGCAAGTTTGCTGATAACGAGCGTAGGTACATTATTGAATGAAAACAAAAACTTGTGAAAAATTTATCCGTTTGAAAAAAAAAGAAAACATTCAAGTTTGGTGCATTCCCAGCAAAAAAAAAAAAAAAATCTTCTGAAAAGCTTTTTAAAATCTATAGAAAATTTAATAGCATATTTGAAACATGCTCCAAAAAATTTTCTGCAGATTACATTGAAAACAAAATGCAGATTTTTTCTGTCTTCTAAAAATCTGCAGAAATCTTTAAAAGAACTTCATTTTTTCCCCACATTTTTCTGCAGATTATTTTTAATTGGGTTAAATGGAAACTAGAATCTGTTGATTCTGTGACAGTTCCTGAAAGCTCTCATAGTTGAAAAAAAAAAAAAAAAAAAGACTGCTGCATTTTTAAAAAAATCTATTAACCAGAATGCAGTACACCACTTAGAATTTCCTATACTTCAGTGACAAATGGTGCAGTACTTGAGCCAATAACTGATGAAATGAACTCATGAAATGTAACCTAATGAAATTTGTTACACAGGATTATCGACACAAAAAGAAACTTACACAAAAGTTACTATTAAACTCATTGTGAGGAGAAAATCTTTCACAGCATAAAGAAAAAAGAAAACCTTCCGCTTTTCGCTCTTTTGTTTATAAGATTGCTTTTTTTTATTCGCTTAAAAGATTTAGCACGCCGTTCAAGGAGAGAAAGATTAAATAATGGAGGGTGGGGTAGACTCTCGAGCTCGAGTTCTATGTTACAATGAATGTGCTTTCTGGCATATCTTTCGTCCAAATAAAGTTTGTACTGCACAATTAATTCCGAAGTGAAAGGAAAAAGTTTCAAGAAATGCTTTTAGAAATCATACCTTCAGAGACAAACTGCAAAATTCTTACAAAGTTTGCTCCAGGGGCGGATATACAAGGGAGGGGCGAAGAGGCGATCGACCCTCCCTTGAGGTCCCTCCATCATTTGTCTTAAAATTCAAAAAACTTAAATTTAGATGAGTTTTAATGATGTCGAAAGAAAGAAATTTGGGCTCTACCCCCGAAATGCTCAGGAATTCCGAAATCTATGTAATCAATATTTGCAAACCAGTATATACTGTAAAAAGTAATTAATAAAATTAATAGCCTCTCCCTTGAAAAATTTCTGAATCAGCAATTGGTTTGCTCAGCTAGTTTAATTATATATATACAGTGAAGCACTGTTTATACGTTTGTCTTTTTCACGTTTTAATCATTTATGCATTTTTTGAATCGGTCCCGGCAGGACTCTTTTATATATTAACGTATACCTATTATACGTTTCTCTATTTCTTACGCTTTTTTATATAGTCCCTTAAAAACGTATAAACGGTGTTCTACTGTATTTCGAATCACTAGAACCAGCCAGAATTTACCTTTATACGCTGGGTTGCCCCAATGTGGGGTCACGGGAGGTTACTGCACTGTGACCTCCCAAAAATTTCCTTTTCCGTGACATTTTGCCTCAGACTCAATAAATTTGGAGACAACATTATAATATTACACTTGAGTGTGTGTGTAAATGTGTGCATGTTCGTATTTTAACATTCGATAGCATTCGGAGTATAAAGCAGTGAGTAACCGCCCCTAAACTGGGATCCCCTTCCTCTCTCTCCCTAAAGTTTAAGGTCGGGGCGGGGCGCCCCTGATACTGGGAGAAGGGGTTGAGGCGAAGTAGCGCATAAGGCCTTACATGAAAACTTACCATATTAGGGCTGGCATTTTGTCATAAAGCCAAGGACTCTGGGAGGGGGTTTACCCTACCCCTCTTTCCCTCTCGCCACAACACACTTTGGAATAATCAATTTTTCTTTAACATTGTGGTTTTTACTTGATTTAGATTCTTCCGGAAGGTTGCACCTCTTTTCTTTTTCCTTCAAAGTTAAACGTATTTGAAAATATACCGCAACACAACATTTTGATTCGCTGATGCGTGTTTTAATTGTTATGATAGATTTTATTCTCGGGTTATAAAACAAACATCAACGTCGAATTTGTGTCTCACAATTAATATTTTCTTTTATTGCTATTACACTTGTAAAGTTTCTTTCGAGAAATAAACATAGCATATTATACCACATCAAAATAGATAAAATATATTTTTAAAAACAGAAACTATAGTTAGAATTTAGACGCAATCTCTTTGATAAAAGAAAAGTAACGTGTTCCCATATCAGATAAAGACCTATGAGAGATATTACAGCTCGTTCAGACAAGACAGATAATTGAAAGTAAACAAAACCACGTGAGATGTCTCTAATAGTACGGACAACAACATTAATCACTGATAAGTATTTTTTTATTGCAAAATACAAGAAACACGTTCAGTTATGTTCTAATTGCTTTTACACTACATTACTTTTTAGTGAGTAAAACTGAACTGGCATCATCCCACTGTCGTTTAAGAGCCGACTCCGTAACAGAGGCGTAGCTAACATGTGGATAGCACAGGAGATGAATACTGCCGTGCTAAACATAAAAGTCATTTCTGCACTTTTTAACAAAATTGAGTTATTGCCACCAGGTATCTTTTTGTGACATATTTTACCTAAATACAAAATGATATGGTCATTTGAGAACGGGAAATATTTTTTAAAAAATTCTCAGAAAGTTTCACCTGAATCAAATACATGGTGGCGCAAAACTTTAAAGAGTTTTATCTCAGTTTGAGCTCGACTGCAGATACCACTTTTGCGCTTAGCACGGCAGAATATTGATGGTGTACCACCACCCAAGAAAAAAGTTTTAGCAGTGGCGTACATAGCGCCCCCGTGGCGTGGAAGGTTGCAAGATATTTGAGGGAGCACGATCCAGAAAAATAGCAATATGAGTTAAACGGGAAAAATGTTTTTCATATTTTAATAGGCGGGTGGGGGCGCACTTTTAAATCTTGCATGGGGGTGCACCTCAGTCTATGTACGCTACTGAGTTTGATCAAGAACAAAAAAGTGAAAAAAAATCAAATAACGTGAAGTATGGACCTTTTCTTCTACTGGGGCTGCTTTAAGCCGCTTTGGCCTTTTGTAGACCTAGTGTGATCCGATATCCAGTCACCGACGCCTCCAAAAAAGGTATACTCTGTCAACTTATTAGCGACAGAGCCTCACTGTTACTATAAAAATAAATGGAAAATAAAATACGGTAGAAGAAGGAAGAAAATAAATCAATACGTGTTAAAGCGGAACTCTATTTCTCTTTAAGCGTTTTACAATGTGCCTTTTCGTTTCTAAAATATTGCGCTCAAAAAAATATATAAAAATAAATAAATAAAACCTTGAAATTTTAGGGATGTTGAGCACTTCTAAAAATATTTTCTTCGAGTGTTTGAACGCCCCTCAGCACCCCTACTAAAAACCTTCTACTCTGCATGTAATGAGCTACAAGCATAAAACGTAATAATATTTTTCTATTTTTATTTTATACTTTTGAAATCCGAGTTCTCAACGATTTGAAATGTTAAAAAATACGTGGAAGACATTTTTGAAAGAAAAAATTTTACTCAGTTAAAAATGGCTAAGAAAATCCTCTTTTAGCTCTTGGTTCCCCCTCCCCTCCCTCCTCCCCCCTTTTTTTTTCACTTTGAAAAAATCTGATCAAGAAAGAAAATATATCACTCTCTTCTCCTAATTAAATCGCTTTTTTCTCATTTTCTCCCATGAAAAATGGGATTTGTAAAAAGTCTTTTAACACAATAATAAAAGTAAATTCATCTACCATGAACTTATTACGAATCTTTTTTTGCACATAAGGCGTTTTCTGAGATTCCAAAATACATGGCTGGGGTTGTTATTTCAAAAAGTATTGTTCTCTTTGAGGGGAAAAAAAATAAGTTACGTGATTTTTGCGGAGTTCTTTAATTATGTTTTCTAAAGATACATAAAGTAGAAAATCATAAAAATGTATCGAAGCTTGACTTAGATCACCTTTGGCTCTTTACCTTCAGACCCCTATAAAATATAAAGGGGCTTTCACGTAATTTATGGAAGAAAGGGTGAAGAATTTTTTTCTTTCACAAAACTTTGCCCAAGAACTCGGGGGGAATTTGTACACAGGATTTATTTACCTTAGTTATTTTCCGAACTTTTAGATAGATAACTAAACACTTTAGAAAGATAATTAAACTGGAAATGGATTTTGTATGTTTCTAAAGATTAGCGGATTCCGACAAAGTAGAAATTACTTTTTTTTCCTGAAGATTTTATTTCGAAACATAAAACTTCTTATTAAGATAACAAAATCAGTTGTAATCTGTTCATGTCATTTTTCATTAACAAAACAAACATATTATCTGAAAATATTTCAGAATTGTTTTTGCGAAATTTTGAATGAAAAATTGAATGAAGAATTATTTTTTAATTTTATAGAACTTTTTGACAAAAATGAAACAATCTAGATTTTTCATACTTAAAATGACATTTTTACTCTTGTGTCTGGAATTTTTGATTTTATTTCTGGAAAATTACGGAAAGAATCGGTACTAGAAGTTCTAGTAGACGGTGGGGGAACGCGTACCTTTAATTTCACAAAAAAAAAAAAAAAAAAAAAAAAAAAAAAAAAAAAAAAAAAAAAAAAAAAAAAACGCCCAAATGTTCCCTTATTTCTACGAAATAAATCCTCTCCCCCTCCCCCCTTCTTATTTCTACCGAAATCCATAGCAAACTTCTAAAAGCACTTTGGTCACTTTTCAAGCCCACACACACACACACAGAATTAAATACATTTATTAATTTATCCCTTTTGATTGGAGGCCAACCTTGATGTTTAAAAATGCTATTCATCTGAATTGGAACATAAGTTGTATTCATATTTTGATACGTTGACCAAGAAGCATCGACGTTTTGACGCCTCGATATTCTCAAGAATCGAGTTTTTTTTTTTTTTTTTTTTTAAATAAATGATCATACACATTAGAAAAACCTCTTAACTTCAAACTAAGGATATGCTGTTAAGCAAGTTGGCCGATTACCGATCAAGCGGCTGTTTTTTTTTTACTATATAGTTTTAATTTCATTCAATTTCTGTAAAAAAACTTTCGTTTCACTGTAAATAAAGTTGCGTAACGTTAAGTAGACAAGAAAATACAAATATTTTTGCCTGTATTTAGCAGACGTTTTAGCTTAATACTTAACTACTGTTTTCTTATTATAGTTACTATTTGATCAAAAGTTTTATTCTTTATGAAGACTAGGGCGCAGAGAAAAATATTTACATATGAAGCATGCTGCAACATTGAAAATACGCAAAACAAGAAAATTAAATTAAAAAAAGTTAACCTAACTTCAAATATCAATTTCTAAAAAAAAAAAAAAGAAGAAGAAAAACCCTTAAAGACCTTGCATGATTTTTTTTAAATCCAAATTGTAAGTGTAATAATGAAATAAAACGAAAAATTAATTTTTGCATTTCAACGTGAACATCATCTGTGAGGATTAAATTCAATATTTCATTCAGTTTTATGTACATTTTGCATTATACATTTTTATTTTAAACAGTACACTTTCATACTACATGGTGGGCGATTCTCTGTAAACTCGTAATTGGCTGTCCGAACCGAGTATTTTAAAAATAATAAAGTGTAACAAAGTAGTTGTCGCTCTTAATACAAGTAAAGCATTAATACTTTGTAGCCCAACTCTATTTGGAGCGATAACAATTCATTGATTTCTTTTTCTAGAAATTATCTAAGCACCAAAAACACGGTCCCCTGGCTGTCCCAATCCAACAGTTTAACACTTAAAGGCAATATTTCAAAAAACTTTTAACACTACATAAATTTGGCAATTAATATCTAAAAATAGAGTAATACAACTATACCTTTTTTATGAGAAATAAGGTCTAATTACGCATTTCTAAAACTTAAAATTGTCATCTGTCATGTAAATTCTGTCCGGAGATTTTTCAAACAGTCCCCTGCCACAAATTCGAAGCTCCAATAGAAAAAATAGGTTACTCTTGCAAATGCTTTTTGTCATGAAGTTTAAAGTAATCAGTGTGAATTTGCTGAAATTGCTGAGAGCAGTATTGAAACGATACTTTGTTTAGTTTGAGAGCCACATTTGTGATGAAAGTACAGTAGAGAACCAATTATCCGGGATGTTTGGGACCACAGCTATCCCGGATAACTGAATTTCCCGGTTTTCTGGATCGCTACGAAGCGATATTTGCCAATTGTTTATAAAACCCAAGTTACTATAACAAATAAATGCATCCTGAAGAGAAAACGATCCAGAAGTGCTTATAGATATTACAATATTAAAAATTTCTGAGCTATATGCCACTTATATGGTATTTATGAAGAAATCGTTCATATTCATTTAGGTATTTCAAAAGAAAAACAAAAAAAAAGCTCTTCATTTTTTAGAAATTGCCGAAAATGCGTATTTTAAAAAGTGGCGGAAAAATCGACAAAATGTTGCCGGTTTTCTGGTTTCCCGGTATTTTGGTTCCCGGATAAAAGGTTCTGTACTGTATGCATCAGGGTCGTTGGGAAAACAGTCCTCTGGGAAGTGATTTTATTGATGTCAATTAGTTTAATTTTGAAACATATTTGAAGGGCCAGGGGGAAAAAAGATGAAAGTGACCAAAAAGCGATTTCGAGAAAAACGAAGAACAAAGTTTGATTTCTCGTAGCTCCTTAAGTAGTTTTTCGAGTTTTCATGCACATTTGGGGTCGCTTCTCATCTTTTTTCCCCTTGTTGTTCTACCAGATGATACTAGTCCTTCATAGTCCCTAGATAACACTAATATCTCAAAATTGACGAAAAAGTGACTTTCATCTTTTTTCCCCCTGACCCTTCATTTGTTATTGTCCACGATTTGTGTCTAAATTTATAGGTAAGTCTCGTAACTAATTATGTTCCAATAGTTTTTCAGATATTACGCAATAAAGAGTAAAAACACAGTCACCTAGCACAGTCCCCTGCCTAGTTATATACTAGGCGGGGGACTTACCCCCTATAATGATTTATCAGAAAAACACAAACTTCAATTGGCCCTCTTTCAAACCAAAGTAATAGATTCATTTTCTGAGCAATAGTATTATAATTATACGAACATTTCAAAAAACCATGCCCGGACAGATTTCGTGTGAAAAAATGACGAGTTTACAGAGAATCGCCTGTAGTACTGATGTTACAGAAAGTTACATTCCATGTATTGTTAAATTTATTCATTTCGGGTTTCTTTATTTGTTTTATTTATTTATTTATTTTTTCAAGGAATATTTAGGATGTAAAAATACTAAAAGGAATTTCAAAAAAAAAAAAATCCACGCTGATTAATCGGAAAAATTTGGCCAATTTGAACGAAAAAGTTTGGATATGTTTACTCTATATGCTTAGTTGAAACTCATTAGAAAAATTTGCCGAGTAATATTTTTGAAATTTTTCAACACTTAAGCAATTGTATTTCTGTTACAAATGAGAACCACAAATAGATTTACATAATATACATAAGACTAGAATAAAGTAGTAAATTGACAAAGAAATTTTATTTTTAATTCCATCACTTTTTGGTTTAAGAAAGTTTTTAAATGTCATCTTTCAAACCAAAGTAATAGATTCATTTTCTGAGCAATACTATTATAACTATACGAACATTTCAAAAAACCATGCCCGGACAGATTTCGTGTGAAAAAATGACGAGTTTACAGAGAATCGCCTGTAGTACTGATGTTACAGAAAGTTACGTTCCATGTATTGTTAAATTTATTCATTTCGGGTTTCTTTATTTGTTTTATTTATTTATTTTTTTTTCAAGGGATATTTAGGATGTAAAAATACTAAAAGGAATTTCAAAAAAAAAAATCCACGCTGATTGATCGGAAAAATTTGGCCAATTTGAACGAAAAAGTTTGGATATGTTTACTCTATATGCTTAGTTGAAACTCATTAGAAAAATTTGCCGAGTAGTATTTTTGAAAATTTTCAACACTTAAGCAATTGTATTTCTGTTACAAATGAGAACCACAAATAGATTTACATAATATACATAAGACTAGAATAAAGTAGTAAATTGACAAAGAAATTTTATTTTTAATTCCATCACTTTTTGGTTTAAGAAAGTTTTTAAATGTCATCTTGTGACTTATTTATGATGTTTATTTTCGCTATAAACTGTTAAATTGATAAAACCACACAATTATGACTATGTTTTCTTATTACTGAGATTCCAGTGATTATTATTATTATTATTATTTTACTATATTATATTTTTTTGTTTCTTTATTTTTGAGATTTCATTCTGTGGTTCTATCGCCTAGAAGAGAGTTTAATGCACCATAGATATTAGAAAGGTTTTGATATTTGATCTTGGTCTGCTGTCATTATTTAATTTATTAAATTATTGCTATAAAACTTAACATGTGTGAGATCATCATCTTAATACTAAAAGGCGAAACTAGCAGACATAAATGCAATTCAATAACATTTGATTCAGAATGTAAAGGTGTTTAATTCCTATTTTTGACTACGAAAACGTCTTTTAATGCTCTATATAAAATCAGAGGTCAACGAAAAAAGAAAACTTGTTTCAAAAATCTTTCATATGCGGCTTTTTGGGATACCGTGTATGGAAAGAAATGAAAATGATCGAGCACAGCTATTCTGTGAATCTGGGTGGGTTGAGCCAAGCGTGACTGGTTATTCTATTATTAACACTTTGTTTATCTGCCGCACAGCAGTATTTACTTATGCAAATGAACTAAATATAAACTGGAAGTTATAATTCTAGCATAAATAACAGCATGACTGGGATTACAATTGAAGGGCTTGGAGGATGAAGGGGCTATATGTTACATTTTGAAAAATAAACACTTTGGACAATGGTAAGCAATGGATATAGGTAAGGAAATGAAACTTGGTGCATCAAAAAGTAGATGTCATTAGACCACTTTCAGACGTACACTAATCACAAAACCAGAAAACAAAAGAGCTGCAACAATACGACTTTAAATTTTAATTTCTCGCAATTTCTGTTTTGTCACATAACCCCTTCATCTCACAAGCATTTCAATTGTGATTTATAAGTTGCATCGGCTTGTTTTCAGGCGAATTCTACGTGTGACTCATATCACGGGGTGGGGGGGGGGGGGTGAGTCATTGAGTTAGAGGTTTACAAAACTAAACGTGCAGTTACGACGTTCCGCGTTAAACAAGTTACTTTTTTAATACTTTAACTATATGTTTTAAAATTGCTTATTAGTTTCTGAGGCCAACATTAGGGTGATTGTACATTAGGGTGATTCAGAAACGTGTGGAAAAAAATAAACTTCGTATTTTTGAGCGTCTTACCCTCTTATTTTGTGCCACTATATACACTGATTATTTGTGAAAAATTTTGACAAAATATATTAATATTTAGAGGTCGCTCAAACGCCTTGAAATTTCGTGATATTGACAAAAACGTGAAAGTAAATGATATCTATGGAAAAAAGCCTTTATATTTTTGTTCATCTTACCGTCTTATTTAGGCCTTTATATACACTGAATTATTTGCTCATTATTTTAGTAAACTATCTTTACATTTAGAAGTAGGGTCACCCGGGGCAATTCCTGGTCAGCAAGTTTCTGGGGTAATTCCTGGTCACAGTCCTTTTTATGTCTTTATAATCCTTCAGCAAAATGAAAAAAATCACAGAGGTACTCTGAACTATCTTCATTGCAATTCATTACTTAATTATGAGTTGACTGTGTATTTAGTTTGAAAAAAAAATCTTTTTAAAATCGCTTGTTAAATTTCGTAAAACAAGATTGGCCTTAGTTTTGATAGATTTGTACAAAGATCGTGATCAAACTCAAACTTCTGAATATTTTTCTTTTTCGTTTTTTTGGTTGAATTAGGTACCATGTCAGTTACTGAAAAATAGTTTTGGATTTACCATTATTGTTTTGAATAATTTGCAGGAAGGCTCCAAATAATTCCCCTGGCTACTGGGGTAATTCTTGGTCAGTGGGGTAATTCCTGGTCAGTCCTTTTTTTAATATTTATGGATTATTATT
Source organism: Uloborus plumipes (assembly GCA_038373865.1). Classification (NCBI taxonomy): domain Eukaryota; kingdom Metazoa; phylum Arthropoda; class Arachnida; order Araneae; family Uloboridae; genus Uloborus; species Uloborus plumipes. Next base: position 8,367 of record JAXGGA010001375.1, on the reverse strand, counting down.
TCACGTATTATTGACATATGTTATTGATTTAAACTATATGTAACTCTGTGAGCCTTAACTGCAAAGTTAACTGTAACCGCAATGTAACATTCTTATCTGTTAATGATAAGTATAAAATATACTGAATTTTTCTTTGTTAAATTTCATCCAATTATTTTATAAGTTTTAATAATTATTCTTAATTATACTAAGAAAAATGCTTAATTGTAACTGCATTGTACTGTTCACTTAACTGTTCACCTTAACCTGTTCATAACAGACAGAAGCATGTGCTCAGTGTGTATGGTGCATGTGCACCATATTTTTTATGGACCTATTTATTTGGTAGGTGAAGATTCATTCACAACAGATATAAAAGCTGTAGCTATTGCATACAAAGTGTATAAAAAGTATTTTGGCTAAGTTTTATTAAGTAAAGCTATGATGTTGAAAACAATTGCATTCTTCCTTAAAAAAACTAAATACAGTGTTTAATTAGCTATATGGGTCATTCTACGCTATTTGAATTCAGACGGCCAATGGAAAAACTTCATGTAAAACTGATTTTATTAATGTTTTTGTATGCAGAAGCATTACAGACTATTATCTTTTATATGGACCACCCAATCAATTCACTGCAATTATTTTATTTTAGCATTTACAGCCGAAAATAGTCATAAATGTATACTCCCCTGGCCTGTCCAAATACTAGTTTTTATACAAACATGTTCGACGCTCAATTTTTGCTAACGTGGCATAATGTTTTTTGCCATAATCATACACTTACATTAACAGAGAAACCTATTTCATCAGTAAACATTGAAAAAATATTTATTATTATTTAAAAAAAATACACTTTTCAACGGGCCATATCAACAGTGTCACCTCCACCTGGCGAACTTCAAAGACTGAAATTTAGCATAAAAAATGCATAAGAAAGATGTTGATTGCGAATAACCAGTGTAATGCTGAGTAAAGTTAAAAGCAAGCTAAGAGGTTTTAAAAAAATTCGAATATTATTGCATCGGTTCTTGTTGAAAGTGCCTCTAAGCTTACTGCGCCAGTCGCTGTAGTATTTCCCCTGATAAGTATAACTTTTGATATTTCATCGTTAAATAAGTATGCGTATGTACAATGTAATGCTTATTGTGTGCAGACATCACGGTTTACTTGAAGTTCTGGTGAGAAGAACGCGTGATGCTGTTTTTATAAGTAATGTGTGATTTTGTCACTTCTCTGGCGTCACCCCCCTGGCATTTTTGTTCAAAAAAAGGGTAAATATACATTAAAACTGTGTTATAAGCATAATTAATTTCCTTTTTAATCCTAATTGCCCCTGTGAAAGTAATTTGAATGAACGTAAATAATGCGGGAAGTATTTTTATTTGGGATATGCGGTGCGACTTGTATGCAACATGTCGCATTTTCAGGATTAATTTTTTTCATTTTATTACAACGTGAAAATTTTTTTTGAATACAGGTCTTATAGAAATGAGTCCATACTATGATTTTACACCGAAAAATAAGTGAAATAATTGTAAATCAAACCAGAATTCCGTCAATAGTGTCACTCCCCTGGCAACGCATTTTCCCCTGGTATCGATAAACCCCCCAAAAATTGAAATTTCGTCTGGCCCTTAACACTACAATCATAAAAATAGCGGCTACTAGTGATATAATGAGTGTGAAATTGAACAGATATTTTTTTCTTTGGGGACACAAAAAACGCATTGATCGTAGAATCACCCATATATATAAATAAATTCTTTATCTAATTAGTTTAATAACTTGTATTAATAATGTGCTTACAAAATGTATGCATTTTCATCAATCATTTGAGTGACCAATAATTGCCCCGTAAGTGGCCAGGAATTACCCCATCTCTGGGGTAATTCCTGGTCACTAATTAACGACAATTACCCAAGTTCATTATGTATTGTTGATAGCATGAATATTTTATTCGATGGACATCCCAATGTGCTTCCTCCATACCAAAATTTGTAACTCTAACTTAGATAGATTTTGTGATAATTGGATGTTAATGCTTTTTGACCAGGAATTACCCCAGGTGACCCTACTTCAAACTTTGTGATAGTGTCACAAATGCGAACGTAAATAATAAGAATAAAGTTACTTTTTTGCTTTTTTATATCTCTGAAGAAAAAAAGCGTGCAATCACAAAATAAACAGAATATCTGAAAAACCAATGAAATGCAGGAAAGTTTGAAAACTAATCAAATACGGAAAACATATAAAAACAAATTTAAATACATTAAATATATAGTAATTCGTTCATTAATTCTTGAAATACTTTTTAAGGTTGCTTTTTTACAACTTTGAAACCTTTTCTGTGTTCCACTTGAAGAAGACACTGTCTTTGTTTTCGTCGTTAGTGATAGTCTTAACAAATGCTTCAATGAGGGTATAAGGGCTATGCCACGCTCCGTATTGTCGTTTGCAATCCTCAGTTTCTTTGGTAGTACAAAGCCTTGTTGGTAACTATCTTGAAGATTCCAATGCTCAGGATCAAACAGCTGATATATTTTGAGTTTCTTCTTGACATGAATAAGGACACTGAAAATGCTCCAAATCATTTCTCAGTGCTTGTACAAAAAGGGTTTCTGGGAACCCAGCTCTTAGATATTCTTTTCCATTAACGATAAGAATGTGAAATAAATCACATTCATATGTTACGAATACCTTTTCTTTGTCCGGCTGCAAGTTTGAACTGGTTGTGAAATATCCATAACTTGAAGCCATAAAGAATCTTTGACACAGACATTAGGGTGGGCCGAAAAAACACTTTTTTTTATTTCGAATTTGTAATAGCGCGGAAAAGTTGCGAATTATGAAGACAAAAAGAAGGAAAAAAAAAATTTCGAAATCGGTTGATATCTTCCGATCGCGCATAAGCCCTAAAGTTTGACAAAAAATGAAAAAACTTCATTTTCGCGATTTTTTTTTAAATTTTTGAATTTGATGTTTTCGAAATGTAATAGTGCGGAAAAGTAGCTAATTGTAAGGACAAAAAGAAGGAAAAAAAATTATCGAAATCCATTGATATCTTCCGATCGCGCATAAGGCCTAAAATTTGACAAAATATGAAAAAAACTTCATTTTTGCGATTTTTTTTGAAAAAAATTTGAATGAAATGTTTTCACAATTTTTTCGCGCGGAAAAGTTTATAATTATGAAGACAAAAAGAGAGATAAAAAGGAGGAAAAAAATTATCGAAATCGATTAATATCTTCCGGTCGTGCCTAGGGCCTAAACTTTGACAAAATATGAAAAAAACATCATTTTTGCGATTTTTTATTTAATTTTTTGAATTAGATGTTTTCGTAATGCAATACTTGTAACGTTTGCTAATATAGCCTTAAAACATTGTGTTTTGATTTTGTTTTGGTCAGTTAATATCTTCCGGTTGCGCATTAACCCCAAAATTACCCAAAATAATAATTAAAAAAAAGTTACATCTTTCCACGTTTTTGGTTTTTGATGAATATTTTTTATGAAACAACTGTATTATTTTTTGAGACAGACTGACAATAAAATAGAAAAACAAACTACCACAGGTTCAGTCGATATTATTCAGTTGCGAAAAGCCTTAGAAACTCTCATGCGTAGACGTCCGGCAGCTATCCAGGCAACGTCGCTCGCCTGGCAACGGCTCTCATCCACTCAATCGCCGCCTTCCTAGGACCATGTCAGCTGTCTGCCTATATTGTTTTTTCAGTCTGCGCTTCTATGTAGTAATCGCAGTGTACTATTATTTAGTTCAATCTAGCTGTTTTGATTTTGAAAACTTGTAGTCTTCTGTAATGATGTAATTTCCTGCTGTATGTGGACTCTGTGATTTTAAAAAAAAAGTTATGTAATAACAAGACAAATACTCTAATAACAAGACAAATATTTGGCTGCCCCACTTTTGGCACTCCAAAGATCTGCCATCAACCTAACTGCCTACTGGCGAAGACACCATTATTAATTTCTAGTGCCAAATTTAACCTTTCTTGAGTACGGCACCTAATGATGTCCTTGCCAGTGGACGGCTTGTTTGATGGCAGTTCTTTTGGAGTACCAAAAGTAGGGCAGCCAAATATTTGTCTTGTTATTAGAATATTGGTCTTGTTATTTGGCCCGTCCATTGTATAACTTTTTCGTTAAATCACCGAGTTCACACAGAGCAGAAAACTACATCATTACAGAAGACTGTAAGAATTTCAAAATGAAAACAGCTAGATTGAACTAAATAATAGTACATTGCGATTACTACATAGAAACGAAGACTGAAAAAACAATATAGGCAGACAGCTGACGTAGTGCTAGGAAGGCGGCGATGGAGTGGAAGAGAGCCGTTGCCAGGCGAGCGACGTTGCCTGGATAGCTGCCGGACGTCTACGCATGAGAGTTTCTAAGGCTTTTCGCAACTGAATAATATCGACTGAACCTGTGGTAGTTTGTTTTTCTATTTTATTGTCAGTCTGTCTCAAAAAATAATACGGTTGTTTCATAAAAAATATTCATCAAAAACCAAAAACGTGGAAAGATGTAACTTTTTTTTAATTATTATTTTGGGTAATTTTGGGGTTAATGCGCAACCGGAAGATATTAACTGACCAAAACAAAATCAAAACACAATGTTTTAAGGCTATATTAGCAAACGTTACAAGTATTGCATTACGAAAACATCTAATTCAAAAAATTAAACACAAAATCGCAAAAATGATGTTTTTTCATATTTTGTCAAAGTTGAGGCCCTAGGCACGACCGGAAGATATTAATCGATTTCGATAATTTTTTTTTCCTCCTTTTTATCCCTCTTTTTGTCTTCATAATTATAAACTTTTCCACGCAAAAAAATTATGGAAACATTTCATTCGAAATTTTTTCGAAAAAAATCGCAAAAATGAAGTTTTTTTCATATTTTGTCAAATTTTAGGCCTTATGCGCGATCGGAAGATATCAATGGATTTCGATAATTTTTTTCCCTTCTTTTTGCCTTCCAATTAGCTACTTTTCCGCACTATTACATTTCGAAAACATCAAATTCAAAAATTAAAAAAAAAAATCGCGAAAATGAAGTTTTTTCATTTTTTGTCAAACTTTAGGATTTATGCGCGATCGGAAGATATCAACCGATTTCGATAATTTTTTTTTCCTTATTTTTGTCTTCATAATTCGCAACTTTTCCGCGCTATTACAAATTCGAAATAAAAAAAGGTGTTTTTTCTGCCCACCCTAACAGACATAGCATAAGAAACCGCTCCTGGGACACGAAAACATACAACAAGAGAAGGTGCTCCGCTCAAGAAAATTGCACTAAGCTCTAGTCCTTGGGCACTTCTTTTGCATGGGTCATCAGAAGTTGACTTTGCGCAACTTCCATTACTAGTTGCACGTTGCTCTGAATTGGCTACCAACTCCTCAACCTCATCGTTTCTCACTCCAGGTTTAAAATTAGAATGTTTTATTCTTGACTATGATTGCTGAAACCGTTTAAAAAGCAGTATTGTAGATCCAATGGCAGTGGATAGTTGATGGTTCCACGCAATTGTCTGAACACCGCATTTGACATTGCACGCAATCAAATACCCCAATTCTACCTATTTCTTGGTTAATCGGTTAAAATACCCAGAGACCAAGACTGGAATAGACTTCGGTTGTAATACCACAGAAAACACAACGTCTAAAATAGTATAATGGCGGAAAGCACAATATAAAAGTTGCTTCACTAGTTTTTTTTTCCCAAGTTCAAACATGCTCAACTTAAGTACCGGCACTGCATGTAGTATCGAAACACATACCACGTACGAGCTCAGTAAGTTCCTATTTATCCAACTGGTTATCGTACAGCAGCATTTGCCGTAGCAATTCCAGTGCCTGACTAACTTACTAGAACCCAGAAGTAAATCATCAATGCTTGTGGTCCTAATAACTAATACTAGTATGAAACCCGCCGATCCTTCTTCATTTTCCCAAAATATTTTGCATTAGTGTTTCGTTCCAGTGAACTATCAAAGGAAGTCATAGATTTAAACGACTTTTGTAAGTTGACGGCCGATTCAGAGCGAATAGTTTACCGTTTTATGGACGTTGTCAAATCCTCCCCATTTTGACCCATATTTTTTACTATAGCAGCTACTATCAAAGTGGCTTTCTGTCACTTATATTGGGCCCTGTCTAGAGTGGATGCTAGGTGTTTTAGCCGAATAAACTCATACACCTCAAACAACCGAAAAGAAAACAGAAACCACAGCCCGAGGTTTCAGCTGCATTTTCTACCCAAACTCAGGTAAGAGACGATGCAACTTTGGAGGGGGGGGGTCGTTACAACTCACTTTGAGTTATTATTTTATTAATTACTTAGTAGAGTAAACTAATATTTTAAATTATTCCATTTTATATGAAGAACAATATTATTTCGGTTAATGAAGTTATATACTCCAACTCTCAAAATTGCTAATTTTCAACAGAATTCGATCGCGTTGAGCGACCTATAAATTGAGCTAAAATTTTACATACATCACATTCATGAATAGTGTAAAAAAACTGCGGGGTAAGGCCAAAGAAATTCAAAAAAAAATTTTTTTTCTTGAATCACCCTAATATATATATATATATATATATATATATATATATATATATATATATATATATATATATATATATATATATATATATAAAAATAAACAAAGTTGTTGAAGAATCATATTGAACAGAAAAATAATAAACTTCACCACACAGGTCAAAAGACGCCTGTGGCAGCGCTTTGAAACTGGTAGCAGATGTTCATATGACATGTCGGGGGCTAAAAGCTGCATCTTTTTAGACGTTTTGCCTGCAACTTGCTAGAAACATCTCACTTCACTTTTCCCTACCCTAGGGGAGTCCCCCTAGGGTCCCCCTAGGGGGTCATGACCCCCATCACCCCCCCCCCCTCTGGATCCGCGCCTGCGCTCGGCCTCACATCGCTGCTGTAACGCAATGTGCTCTACAGAGTGCTGACATGTTACCATGACCTGCAAAATCACCAGGTCTGTCTCCAATTGATAACGTATGGGATATCGTTGGACGGCACCTCCAGCATCATCCACAGTCAGCAATGACGGTCCTAGTATTGACACAACAAGTGCAACAAGCATGGCACTCCATACCACAAAGTGACATTTGGCACCTGTATGACATAATGTATGCACGCTTTCAGGCTTGCCTTCAAAATTCTGTAGGTTACACCCTCTATTAAATTAACATTATTTTACATTTGCACAGCATTTTCTTGAGCTTAAATTAGCCAGTAATCTTGTACGTTTAATCAATTAAACATGTTAACTAGACAATTCCATTAGGGTGGTCACAAAAAATCAACTTTCGAATTTCTTTTGCGGCACCCCCTTAAAATGCGCCAATGGGCTAGAAAATGAGATTTGCAAAGTTTTAGCTTAATCGGATAATATTAACACGTGCCGCAGAAAAACAGCGATTTTTAGCCAAAAATTGTAGTTTTTACTTTGTAAAACCAAAACTACTGATCCTAGAAGCTTTATTTTGGTCTCATTTTGTAGTAAATTTTATTTTCTTTAAGTCTAATCTTATTTAAAGTTTCGAAAAAAAATTATTAAATATTTTTCAGAATTTTCACAAGTCAGGCTGCAACGCAAATCCTCGAAATTGCAAGTAACATGGGGAAATTTTTTTTTTCAACTAATCTTTTGAGGCACCCCCCCCCCTAAAATGTGCCAATAGACTAGAAAATGAGATTTGAAAAGTTTTAGCTTAATCGGATAATATTAACACGTGCCGCAAAGTGGGTAAAGTTACGAAAAACAGCGATTTTTAGCAAAAAATCGTAGTTTTTCCTTTGTAAAACCAAAACTATTCATCTTAGAAACTTTATTTTGGTCTCATTTTGTAGGAAATTTCATTCTCGTTAAGTGCTATCCCATTCATTTTTGCTATCATGTCCAAAGTATTTATTTGGCATTTTTCAGGTTAAATCGTAGAGTATATCAATAATAAGAAATTTTCATGCAAAAACCTAAAAGCATTACAATATTCAATTACATTTATTTGCTTATTGTTGGATTCACTTTGTCAATTAAAAAAGGGGTATTTTCGAGGTACTTTAGTAATAAATGAAACAAATTTCTGTGTTAAAATAGAGGAATTAAGGGGTTAAGACGGAAAGCAAAGAGTTAAAATGACAATAAAAGCTTTAATGCACCTTTATACTTATACTGTTAAATTATATAACATCATTTTACTACTTTTTACATACAAATTAAGTTGCTGATGGCTTGAATGGGATACCTTTTGATAAATGAGGAAACTGTGCTTGCATTTAGCATACAGCATTAACTTGTAATAAAATCTACCTTTGCTCTTTGT